>LPNX010306048.1:230632-303325 GCA_001517045.1 Pseudotsuga menziesii
TTTGCACATACACACACACATGCCTATGTCTCCCCTTACCACTAGCACCCCCTAACCTATCTCTTTGACACACACACAAACACATCCCTATGTATCCCCTTACCACTAGAACCCCCTAACCTATGTCTCTGGAACACACACACACATCCCTATGTCTCCCCTTACCACTAGCACCCCCTAACCTATCTTTCTGACACACACACATGCATCCCTATGTTTCCCCTTACCACTAACACCCACTAACCATCTATCACACACACACACACACACATCCCCATGTCTCCCCTTATTACTAACACCCCTTAACCTATCTTTTTCTCACACACACATCCCTTGAGTTGTAAAACAATATATTTAGGTTGAAGAGAGGGGGGGTGTTAAGGCCCAAAGACTAAGGGAGTGCTTGTTAATTCCCTTTAAACCGTAGGCATGTCGTACAACTACCTTCTTAAATTCTCCTAAACAATATTAGATTAAAATGCACACTCGTTTTACGTGGTCAAAATGTGCCCCCGTTTTTGTTAACAATAATGTGTGCGCATTTCATCTAAGTATAAACAATAGCAGTCCCTGTCTGAGAAACACTCTATCATATTTCACATAGGTTTGATAGTCTGCGCGCAATTTCAGGTTACAGACAGTGCATGAACATTCTCTTCTTCACCGTATTATCACACAAAATTGTTTTTGACATCAAGCATCTCCACCACAAGTGTCTAAGTATTGCTTGGAGCATGGTATACATTGAGGAGCAAGAAATAAAGAATTAATTGAGCAATAAAGAAACCATTAATTGAGCAAGGAGCACCATAGAGCATCTCCACCATTGTTTTTCTTGCAATTGAGGAGCTAGAAAAGGAAACATTAACTTCGTCATTGTGGTGGAGTGTAGATACAATTGAGCAAGAAACAAACCAATATTGGAGAATTTCCCATTGAGGAGAACCATAGAGCATCTCTACCATTGCTTTTACTGCAATTGAGGAGCTAGGAAAGGAAACATTCTTCCCAATATTCCCCCTAACTTGAGTATCTAGACACAATTGAGCAAGAAACAAACCAATCTTGGGTAGTCTCTCATTGAAGAGTCCCATTTAGCAGCTAGCAAAGGAACCATATATCATTGATCATTGTTGTGATGGGGAACTCATGAAATCGAGCAAAAAAATCAACAAGGATGAGGATACCCAATGAAATCCTTGAAGAAATTAGAGAGAAGAAAAGAAATGACATGACCAATCGAAGACGCTCTATGGACACTCAATTAATTCCGGCTGTTGAGGATTCCATAGTTCTTCCTACCAATCCACATCAAGAAAGACAAAACATTCGCTTGAGGGGCTTTTGGTCTCCATATTAGTAGAAGAATGAGCACTGCATGGCACCGATCAAGGAGTAAAACATAGGTGCACATCAAGGCCACCTGAAACCTTTGCATATTTAATTGAATGGGAGTATACAAGTGACGAAGTTAGAGAGATGATGAATTCCGAACGTATGCTCGAAGAATACAATGTTGTTCATACCACCAAGGAGGATTTCCAATTTCCACCATCCTACCGATAGGAAGACACGGAAGGACATGAAGCTCATGTTGAAATGCCAGACTGACCGGGTGATATGGTATAGGGTGTAGTTCCAACCTCCCTACCTCCATTAGCAACTTCACTCCGAATAACTCCAAAAAGTATATAGATCGATGAAAGTCTCATTGGTTCTCTTGAAGGTACACTGTCTAAATGCAATATTGCATATCAATCTCAACAGATACTTGTCAACTATTTTGATTCTAAATGTGATGGAGATAAATGTAGATTATTTATATCATTGTTAAAATCTAGGTCTATGACTATTGTTAGGAAAAACTTAAGGAAAAAGATGATAAATAGTTCTAAACCAAGTTCTCATGTTGTCAAAATTTTAGTATATGCATTTAGTACTATTGGAAATAAGTTGTGTTCAAATCATCGTGTGTTGTCACAATAAATCATGAAAAAAAGCACCAACGCCCTTCAAATTCTTAATCCTACATCCAAACTTGCAGGATTGGATATCAAAGCACTCTGTAGGTGTTGTTCTAGAAGAGAACAACTTGACTCTGGCCAAACAGATGTTTGGTCCTTCATTCGCAGGTTGCCACGCTTAGATATGAAGCTCATTGATGCGGTAAAGGGATTGGTGCAAGAGTTTTGGTGTGACAATACTAGACCTTCATCCAAAAAAAAATATGTACTAAAATTAATAAGGGGTTCGAGGGATCGTGAGCCCCACATTAGACACTTTCTTGACATGACACAAACATAATTATATGAGAGATTTAGGCATGAACATAATGAACTTAACTTGGTCCAAAATTCTTCGATAAATGCAAACCATATTATGTTAAAATAAACACAACTTGTAACACATGTTGTTGCCAATATTACATTGAGTACGGTTATTATTATGACACATATATACATATATTGCGTGTATTGCATAACACTCTTGTGCAAGAATTCTCAACTACAATGCCACCGACATCATCTAGAGTTTTTTTATAGCATTTTGTGTAGAAGGATAAAAGGTTGCACATTTTATCAAAGGCCTTGCATAGATGGAGCATGCCCAAGGTGTGTTGGAATGGCATTTTTGGACAAATTCATACATGCCACCAATGAGCATGAGCTTGGGAGACATGAAGTGAACTTGCAGTCATTCAAATATGTCACGTATGATATCGGTAAAGGGGATGAAAGGAAAAAAATACAATTGGTCACCTCTCACGTTAGTAACAAGTTCCTGAATAGTATTTTTTTCTTCATGTATTGCTACTTCATATATGTAACAACCTATTGATATGTACATATTTATTGTTGATCTGCCAGGTATTGGTATGCAACTTCATGGAGGAATTCTTTGAAAATACAGAACAGTATGTAAAGCATGTACATGTGGCTCATTGGCAAGTTGAGCAGTTTAGAACGTGCAGGGATACATTTCCTATTGGAACTATATTATCAGTGGTCAATTTTGTGAAAAACTACCACAGAACGAGATTCAGAGTCAATATTATCACTCAGACCAGGTCAGCATAATGGTCCATATCACCTATAGACATGGGGCAGATAGTATTGAAGTGAAAAGGGTTATATTGAAGGAGTATCACTTTTACATAAGTGATGACATGTGTCATGACTTGGATTTTGTACAACATAGCTTTCAATTGTTCTACAATCACCTAGATGACAACAATATACAGATGGAACAACATTGGATTTGGTCTGATGGTTGTGTGGGGCAATTCAAAAATTCCCGTGTCTTCCAATGGTTGTGTATTCTCCACAAGAGGCAAAAGGTGCCACATATTTGGAACTATTTTGAGACCAGGCATGGAAAAGGGGAACATGATGGAGAAGGTGCATGCATCAATATTGCATTATGTAGGAAAGAGATGAAATTCAAAACTATTTCTCTCATTTGAGATGCAAATACCATTGTTGCATGGTTTTGTTTAGTGATGGGGCATGGAGCTAGAAGGCAAGAAGACCAATCATCTCAAAAAGCACATGTACATAGATATTTTTGGGATGTGGTCGATGTAGATCGATCACACCTATATGATTGCAAGATCGTCCAAGCAGCTCGTCCACTCCATTCATTTAGAACGTCGGACAATGCTATAGGTGAAATGTGAGCAAGGAAAATCTCTTGTTTTTGTTATCCATGTAGCAGTGGTGAATGGGACAATTGTGAATCCACACATTGGGTTAACAGTTGGGATTGTGTATCACTCCCCATTGGTCAACACTTAACTGTAGAATTATCCCAGTTGGAGGAGGGCCTGTCGAGTATTTCACATGACTATGACCACATTTCAGATCTCATAAAACCCGGTTCGACTATTATGTTGATAACTTTGAAATGTTTGAAAACTAGTTGTGTTTGTTAGCTGACTCCTAGGTCTGCACTTTATTTTATGTAGAGAACATATACGCAGTCGTTTCCCTGAAAGACAATGAATGGCACACTCATTACTTGTTGGCATGTTGCTTGGATGGGAAGCAGACCCTCATTGTCTCATAAAGCGACTCCGAGGAAAATGATTTTCCAATTGGGTCGATGGTTATCAAAATAGAATATTTGACACAGTTTTCCCATGCATGAAAGAAAAAATGTTATGTAATTGAAGGTTATAGACCAATTCAAATTTTATACCATTATACAAACTTAGTTATTGGCACAAACCTCTAGCTACAAACAATGCCAAACAAGAACTCATCAAAGTCACGGTACTTGTTGCATTACTCCAAGCATGAGAGGCTAAAGGATAGCGTTGCTATTATTGGTGATCCCAATGGTCTAGTCGAATGACCACAGGTAGGTAGTCAGGTATGTGGTAGTCAGATATTTTGGTTTCATGGTCTCATCGATTATTTACATCTTCATAGATTGATCTCTTGATAGATTGATAAATTCAATAGACTTATACAACTTGATAAATTTCACTTGAGCTTCATCATGGATATTTTTTATTATATTGATACTTACATGACTCATGTCGTATATACCAAGACCATTATCTACCACTCTATCTAGGATATGTCTATTGCATTTGACATGAATCTTGAAGTTGATCCTATAAGGACATCACATTGAATCCAATAATTATCTCCTTGACTCCGATAATTTGTTTCTACACATGAGCCGTGACGTTAAGAAGTGGTAATCCTAGCCTAATAACCATTTCCAATCCTAGCTTACTAACCCTATATCCAATCCTATTAACTCAGGTTTGCATCGTAAACTATATTTTGCATTCTAAACCATAGAACCATAGTTTTCTCAGTAAGGGAATGTCAAATTTTTGCACATAGAGGTCAACTTTGCATATTCCTAGACTGTGAATGTGTGGATATCGTTCCCACATGGAACCTACCTAAACATTCTTGCATTACCCACTTGAACCTCATTTTGATGCACAGTTTCTATTCTATGTCACGGTTAGGAATTCAACAAGTGTCCCTAAAAGCCTGTAGGAGGTGGGATTCAAAAAATGCGATAGAATGATGGCCATTTCTCGGATCAAGGAACCATCAAATACATTGGATTTAGGACATCAGGATAGTTCTAGGGTTGGCCCTCTACTATGGTTCCATGGATAAGGGATCATTTTTTTGGTCAATTTTGGAAACTAGGGTTTAGCTTAGTAAGGGAATGCCCAATATTTGCACATAGGGGTCAAATTTGCAAATTCCTCGATCGTGAATGTGTGGCTAGCGTTCCCACATGGAACCTTCCTAAACACGCTTGCATGAACTAGTGGAATCCCATTTTGTTGCACAGTTTCCATTCTATGCATAGCGTAGGGATTCAACAAGTGTCCTTGAAAGCCTATAGGAGGTGGGATTCAACGTGGCATAGAATGATGGCCGTTGCTCGGATCGATGAACCATCAGCTCCCTTAGATTCATGACATCAGGGTAATGCTAAGGGAGGCCCTTTAATATGGGTCCATGCATAAGGGATTAATGTTTTGGTCAATTTTAGAAACTATGGTTTTGCTCAGTAAGGGCATGTCAAATTTTTGCATATGGGGGTCAAATTCACATATTGCTTGACTGTGAATGTGTGGATAGCATTCCCACATGGAACATGCCTAAACATGCTTGCATGATCCACCAGAAGCCCATTTTGATGCACAGTTTCCATTCTATGCCCTGAGTAGGGATTCAACAGATGTCCCTGAAAGCCTATAGGAGGTGGGATTCAATGTGTGATAGAATGATGACCATTGCTCGGATTGACGAACCGTCAACTCCGTTGGATTTAGGACATCGGGATCATGCTAGGGGTGGCCCTATACTCTGGTTCAATGGATAAGGGATCATTTTTTTGGTCAATTTTGGAAACTAGGGTTTTGCTCAGTAAGTGAATGCAAACTTTTTGCACATAAGGGTTATCTTTGCAAATTCCCCGACCGTAATGTGTGGCTAGAGTTACCACATGGAACATTCCTAAACATGCTTGCATGAACCACCAAAATCCGATTTTGATGCACGGTTTCCATTCTATGCAGCGGGTAGGGATTCAATAGGTGTCGCTGAAAGCCTATAGGAGGTGGGATTCAACGTGCCATAGAATGATGATCATCGTTGGGATCAACGAACCGTTTCCTTATTTGGATTCAGGACATTGGTATAGTGCTACGAGTGGCCCTCTAATATGGTTCCATGGATAAGGGATCATTTTTTGGTCAATTTTGGAAACTAGGGTTTGGCTGAGTAAGTGAGCGAAATTTTTGCACACAAGGGTCAGCTTTGCAAATTCCTCGACCATGGACATGTGGCTAGAGTTCCCACATGGAACATGCCTAAACACGCTTGCATGAACCTACCGAAAGCCCGTTTTGATACACGGTTTCCATTCTATGTCCCTGGTAGGCATTTAATAGGTGTCCCTAAAATCCTATAGGAGGTGGGATTCACCATGCCATAGAATGATTACCGTTTCTCAGATCGATGAACCTTTGGATCCATTGGATTCAAGACATCAGGATAGTGCTAGGCGTGGCCCTATACTCTGGTTCCATGGACAAAGGGATATTTTTTTAGGTCAATTTTGGAAACTAGGGTTTTTCTTTGTAAGTGAATGTGAAATTTTTGCACATAGAGGTCAGCTTGAAGGTGATTGTAGATATTCCCCTCTTGAAAAATAATTCTTGCAAATTATTATTCCATGTGTAGCTGTTCAGAATTTAGTTACCTGTTGTGAGGTGTTGAACTTGACTTATTTCCCATCATTGTCAAGCAAGAAATATTCTTTGATTGTGTTTTAATCAAGGAAAAAGGAGTTGTCAAACTCTATGTGGAGGTGAATTGATCTTAGGATCTCCTATCATTCGTGAGACTAGAAATTCGAAAGAAGGTTGTTTCCCATATAATTTTAGCTTGGCCATCTAAGAGATGTGAGCATTTCTACGATGAAATGCAGGAGGAGGAAATTCCATTATGTTAGTAACAATGTAATGGACCATGTTTATTTTTAGAAACAAGTGGCCAACCTAATACGCCATTATTACAAAATATATATCTTCACATTACGAATGTTTCGAATAATACTCCATAAACATAAATTTATAAAACAAGATTCAGAATAGTACTTCTCCAATCAATTTAAACTATAATAAATTCACACATAATTTTCGTCTCTTCCAAAGTTGTTCCTCGAGGTCATTCATCAAATGCCATGTACATTAACAAAATGATAAAATAATGTGTAGGATATAATCATAACCATTATTTTGAATCAACCTTATAATACTCAGATACTTTTAGGTTTGATGTGTATCCCATGTATTTGTTAGATGAAAGACATCATGCCAAACACTAATTTCATTTATGTAGACCACACAGGTGCATCACTTAGGTGTGTCAACTTTGTGCATCCTTTAAAACTTTGTTAGGTTGTTATGTGGGTAAGGTGCTTTTGTATTCCACTTAGTTGGATCAATTGCTTAGCTGTGTTGGGTGCTTATGTGTATTAGGTGTGTTCCATATTTGTGAATACAATTTAACATTGTTAATTTAACATTGTATATATGTAATTGGATCGTGGTAAAAAAAAATTTAAATGCACATTTTTGTCATTACGTAATATTGTAATTGTGCATTGTTCTCAAATTTATAACTGATATCTCCATGCAATCGTAAAATCTATCAAAAATTGGGAACATTACACATAGAAACATTCTTGGTCACACGTGTATAATCACACTTAAAATACTGAACCATGAAGATCTCAAGAGCCTTGATATGAAATATTTTTTATATCATGAAAGTTATATAATACAAAAATAGTAGGCCCTTATATGGCCTGTCAATGTACATGTATCAAAAACATCTTTGATGTACATGCAAACAAAAGTACATCTGTCCTAGACTGCACCCCTATATTCTAACTTCCTATTGTATAGAAAAATAAATATTTCTCATGGACACACACATAAAAATTCTAACTTTCTCTTGTTCTTTCCCGACCCCGATGCTTGATTCCTCTGTCTGTGACCACTGTGCATCTCCGGTGGCTGCAAATCAATGACAATATTTCTTGATTAGGTAAATGAACTATTACAATCTAGTAATAACAAAGTTTTCAAATTTAAAATACAACTCAATTTTACATAAAACAAACACTCGCTACATCCATCTAGGGTATCGATGCCTCTGGTGTCCTCCTCCTTGCAGAGATTCTCTCTACATTGCTTCTCTACGAATAAAAAAAAATATGTCAATTATCTCAACAATTATCAACATGTACATGAATGAGAAAGTACTAATCAATTATGTAAAAAATGAACTTCTCACAGAAAAAATTGTTCCTGGGAATGACGTGGGGTTTCTCTAGAAGAAAGAGGATTCGTAGGTTGAACATCAACCTTGGTCAAATCCACTAATGGACCAAGGTGTGGCTACATCCACTAAATGATAAAATAGTTAGACATCATACAGACCATAGACAATACAAATAAACTGTACAATTACAAATATTCAAGTAGATGTACCTCTGTGTGACTTATCCCTATTGTAGATGCAGCATTAACTGCAGCATCAACAACCCCACTAAGGTCTGGTACAGATGACTCTACATCCTGATGTTGTAAACATGAGAAAATAACATTAAGAAAAGCTAGTTATGAAGTGAATTCAAAGCTAACCAGCAACTGCCATTGGAAGTGTGTACACTACTATGGGATGAGTAGGTTGATCCTCATTGGAAGCCATTGTTTTCAAGGAAGAGGGTCATCTGGTGTAAACAACCCACTTATCTATGTTTGGACTACGGGGAGATCCAAACCAAAGAGGCGATACATGGATTTGCGATGATTTTTGCAGTTATAAAGTGTTATCATGGTTAGACATGGAATTGAATGGATGGAATAATATGTACTAAAAAAATAACATGTTGCAATATACTTAACCCTGCGTGGGACATATCTCCCCCATGGGAGTGACCACTTCCAACAATTTCTTGCCCCTCTTCAGATGTAGATAGCATCTCCCAGTTTAAAAATTATAAATATTAGCAATCTATAAAGGAGTGTACAGTAAGAAATTTAAATAATTCGAACAAGACTCAGTCATTAACCATGTACTTACATTCTTTAGGTAATCATAAATTCCACCTTAGAGTATTCCACTCAGATCAATGTCTCTAGCATCAGGTTCTAAATGGGGTTCCTGCAACTTCAAAAATTGTAAATATAAGAGAATTTAACAAATTAATCAAGACTAACACATGCATTAACAAAATGATATGTATTAACAAAATGACACATGTCTAAAAATTACCTCATTGTTGGTTGTTTGGGCCTCGAATACAACCACACTGGGTGCACTACCACCCCATTGAGAGGCATCGATCTCCTGCAAGAGTAAATATTGCATATATTACAAATACTTTAATACGTTACATACATTATGTAAAAATTAAAAATTGAACAATAATAGAGTTTTAACAATGCCCTTACCTGACCACCAGTCATCGTAGAGGTACCATGTCTTGGTCCAGGACCATAACATGATTGACCACACGTTGTGCAGACGTGTGGCTCATTCTGAGGCACATGGGATGTTGCTCTATCCCCACCAATAGATGTTCCTCTACCACCAGAAGCTGGTGGTTGTACTCTAGCAAAGGAAGAGTGTGATGTCTGGTCAATAGTAGTCGTGTGTCGAGAAACCATGTCAGCTAGAGTTAGAAATACCTCCTATGTCTAGGAAACCATATCATGTGCAAGAGGGAAGTATGCCCTTGGTAGCTGGGCACGAGGTGCAGGTATCTGTGGATTGGCATCTCTATTCCTAGGATTGGGTCAGTGTTGGGGAATCCCCCTACCAACTCCATGGAATCCCAACATGTCAAAATAGTTGACATGTTTCCCCATCAGAAACTCTACATACAACTTTCAGAGGAAGTACAACGGTACTTCCCTATTGTTGTGCGGGGAAATTTCAAAAATCCTGTACCATCTATCTATCCAATGGTCTCTAATGGGTGGAAATGTGCACCACTCAATTGAAATATGTGGCCTGGTGCTCTCCAGAATGTCATCCATCCCAGGCACTCTAAAAAATGTATAGATGTGTTCTTTGGTTATTTTCAGCTTCTTTATCTCATTGTAGCTCAACCCATTAGCATATTCTTGTCTTTTCCTCTCCCTATAGGATGCAATGCTATACAAAGCATCATTCAATCTTGCGATCATATAAACAATAGTCAACAATGATTGTGACAAGGAGTGGCAGAGCTCATCTCCACCCCTCCAGGAAGAACCAATCTCTTTGAGATGGCCAATAAACCCCAATATCTCAGCATTGTTATCCATAGTAGCCACTGCAATCATAAATACAAATAAAATATCATTAGAAAAATAAACACATGATATAATGACATCTCTAAGCACTGAAAAGTGTATAACTAATGTACGACAAATAACAACATAAACTAAATCTATTATTTAAATTTAAAATTGATCTTGAATTTTACAATAAAAAATAAACATTTAACATTTTTATTTTATTTTAAATTTATGTCCTAAATTCAATTATTGAATTCCAATTTCCATATGCATGTGTACATCAAATGTCCTATGTCCATATGTTGATTGGGAAGCTCCTCTATATTATTTTAAGGTTTGGATTATGAATTTGCATTGAAATTGTGAGGTGTTGACTAAAGCCCTTGTAGGACCAACTCCCAAATTGCAGGTAGAGACAACGACTAGACCCTAGAATAGGCGGCATAATGTGCTATTGATGAATAAAACCCCAGTATAGGCAAGGATTTTGTTAGATATGTAATTATTTGTTGTAGCGTGATGTTTTTTGGACTCCAAAGTCTATTGAGCAGATATTTGTTTATATGTAATTTGGGCCATGTATGGATTCCACTTGATGTTATTTTAGTTCTATGCCCTCTTTCTATATACCCATGAGAGACTTTAAATGCACAATTGTGTATAGTGGCTTTTATGGTTGCAAGGTTTCCACTGGATTCTATCATGTATGATAGAATGTGATTGGGACGCAATCAAACACATCAAACTCCCTATGTATCTTGATGTTCGCAGAGCCTATTGTTGAACTTCGTTGTCTTGACCTTGACCAAAAAGTACCCTTCAGTCAAGAGGAAATATTTGTTAAGCATGGGAAACTTCTATACCTTATTTTAGCACTTGGATTAGGAAGTTTCATCAAAACTATAAGGTGCATATTGATGTTCTTGGACGACCATCTTCAATGTTTCGGATAGAGCCAAGGGATTTACCATGTTTGTTTATGTATTTTAGGGAAGATATGAATTCTACTTGATTTTCATTTTAGTTGTATGCAAGCTTGCAATATAATTGACAAACTTTGCATATTTGTCAATTTTGGTTTGGATTCACAATGATGCTTGCGAATATACATATGCAAATAGTGAAGTTCATTTGTTTTTTATGAGTTAATTGGGGTTCTGGTTTACATTGGGCACGTAAATTACTAATGCAAACTTGCAATGTGCTTCACAAACTCTGCATATTTGTGAATTTTGTTATGGATTCACAAGGATGCTTGTGAATATGCATATGGAAATAATGAAATTGATTTGTTTGTTATGAGTTAATTGGGGTTTTGGTTTCCATTGGGCATGTGAATTTTGGGTATGAATTTTGGTAAATAATCAAATTTATTTGATTTGTATGATTAAATTGGGGTTTTGGTTTCCATTGGCCATGTAAATTCCAGTGGGGTTTTGGTTTCCATTGGTTTCCATTGGGGTTTTGGTTTCCATTGGTTTCCATTGGCCTTATAAATTAAATATTTTGGTTTAATTTCAAATTAGGGAAAATAAATTAATGAATTTAGGGAAAAAATCATGAGAAGATTTGAGGAAAATACCTCACAAAGAAGAGGTTAATCCCAAGGTGGAGGTTGATGGCTTTGGCTCACCCAAAACACATTCTCCCACTCTCATTCTGCTCCATCCAAGCTCCAACAATGCTGCATTGTGGTGAAAATGACGGGCTCGACCCATTTTAACCATAAAACAAGTTTTAGTAAATGGGAGCATGATTTGCTTCAATAAAACATTGACGCTTTTTGGTCTACTATCTTAATTGGCATGCCAGTTGGAAGCCTTGGGACTAGGCTTGATAGGGTCGGGATTGCTTGGGATGATTTCTATTTTATGGATCAAGAGTGATCGACTTCACTCTACCATTGCATCTAAAAGGTCCTTCAACTTTGTGCACTCACCTAAGAGTTTTGTAACATTTTTTATTGGTCATACTAGCAAATGTATTATCTTTCACTTAACATTGACAAACATCACATTGACATATGCTTCGAATCATCACCCATTTAGTATAAAGGATAACTTATTAATCTCACTAATGACTTATCTATCAAGGAAGAAATTTATAAAATCCACATAATAGGGTCTATCTATCCAATTACCTATACTTATGGGTATCAATTCTTATCCCTATTAATTTTAAAATAAGGCACCATATGTGTCTACACTAACTTATATGATCTCAACCAAGTTTGTCCCAAGGAAAACTTCCCTACTCACTTCATTGACCAAGTGATCAATGAATGCATTGACTACAAAGTTGTCTTTTTTATAGATAGGTTCCACAATTAGATCTAGTTGTGTTAGAAAGATAAATACAAGACAATGTTTACCACCCCATAGGGGACTTAACATATCACATCATTTCCTTTGGACATAAGAATATTGAAGCCACATTTAAACATGCCATGTCATTTTTGTTCCATGACTTGGTCCACATCATCTTGGATTACCTCAACAATATCATACTTAGTTGAAGCTATGGTCCCAACACCTATAATATCTCCGTGTGAATTTTTTATGGTGTTGATAATATAACAGTCACTTGAATCCCTTAAAGTGTGTCTTCTATGTCATGGATAGATTCCTCTTGGGATTCACCTTCTCAAGGTAGGGGACTATTATTATTACTTGAAAATTATAGACCATCATTGAACTGCCCTCACCGTGGACTTTACATAAATTAAAAAACCTTCAAGGAAAAGCCAAATTATTATGTTAGTTTATTCTTGATTACGCCACACACACTCATGGGTTTTTTTGTCTCTTATGCGAAGATCCAACCTTCATTTCGGATTACCAAGCCCATTAGTCATTTGACACATTGAATCATGTTCTCACCTTCACACCACCTAGCTTCCACACTTCCATCATCTGTATCAAGGTAGATTTTAGGGGAATAAATGCAGGTACAACCCATGCATTCTCTAATTTTTTCCTCTAGGAATAAGTTGTCCCAGCTATAGTGCTTGATTCATGCAGATCCATGCCTTGGGACCTATGCGGTAATTGTTAAAGTGCGAACGATAAGTGAGGTAGGCGAGGGTAGACTTATTACGAGTCTAGTATAACAAAGTGGCAATTCCACCATCCCATTGATTACGTTGATTGGAAGATCTTCCTCCTAATCCTGTAGACCCTCCCCGACCACCGATTCATCGATGGTTAGAAGGATCATTTTAAGGAGTAAGAACTAGAACTGCCCAACCTGAAGGAAATAGAACAGGCTCTTCTCAGGGACCAACTACCACATCTGTTTTAGATAACAGAAAGATAGGGATTGTCAAAGTATAAGATCTACCTGATACTTCTGCACAAGTGGTTAATCCTCCCTTCAGTGACCTATCGAGACCAATCCTCATGGATTAGAGTGATCCCCTATGTCACTCCTATTTAATGAGTGGAACAACTAGTGCCTTAGGCACATAAATTATGATTTCCATAACTTAATGTGAGACGACAATGACTCTATCAGCCTCTATTCCTCCTTCCACAACCATTATCACTACACCTACTGGTGGTAGTGGGAAAACACTTATTGGTGGCAATGGAAGCATACCCTTTAGTCTTTTCTAAGCCGGATATCCTAGTTTCACAACTACGCCTATTGTCACCTTTCCTTTTATCCTATATCAACCTATAGCAAGATATGGATGTAATTTAACCTATAAAATATCATTTGTATTAAGTAGGATCAATTATATGGATGTTTGAGCGGAGCGTATGTCAGTGGATTCTTCCCAACCATCACATTCCCCTTTCTATATAAACCAGCGTAGGTTTCTCGACCATCCCATTCCCCTTTCTATAAAAGAAGGGGGGGTGGAGAACAAACATATAAACTATTTATTCCCGGGTAAAGATCTCAACTATGGACAGAGATAACTGGTTCGATGGGCGCATGCATTATGGGGGATCAAGCTACTTCGCACATCTATCTCCAAATTAGGAAGGTTAGTTTTATCAAACAGTTTATAAAGCTTCCTTCGCCTATCCACCCCTCCCTTCACCCGTCCAGGATAAAAAAGCCCACGACAGCTCTGCTTTCAATACGAAAGGCAAGTTTGTTTCCAGCATTTGAGCTTCTACATATACAGGCTTGGCAGGAAGTATGGGGGTTGGACAGAGTTTGAATTGGGAAGCTTGTAGCAGCACATAGTGCAATATTGTTCCATGGAACCGAGAGGGATTATGTAGAGCAGCACTGGTTTATATGTGAGGCTATATGGATGCTAAATAGAGCGAAGACGATGCTATAAAGATCACGCAATTGGAAACAACTACCTTCAGGGATCATGTGTAGTAATGGTATATGAAGCTAAATAAACAAAGGCAGGGTGAAGGCAGTAGCAAGTAAAGTCTGGTATAACAGTTGGTAGCATGCACGTAAGTGAAGGTAAGTAGGCAGCATAGTAAGAGAGCAGCTGCTACCATACCTCTAAGATGATTCGAAAGCAAGTGTGATTCCAGGGGGAATGAATAGGTACGGTATGAACCAATAAGAACAGATAGCTCCTCAACCCATAGGGTTCTATATAATAATTAGGCTTCTATCAGCTTCTGCACATGACACTAGCGAGAAAAAGAAATCCCTAATCCCTCCTTACCACTGATCTGGTTAAACATTCGAAGATTATTTAACCTATCCTTTCGATCGATTGGTTCCCAAATAGATTGGATAGAATGAAGCAATAAGGATTTCAATAGTAATTAAGCAATCGGAATTAACCATTATGCTAATTTTTAATGTTGTAACAATACCCAACAATTGTATCTTCTGAAGCAAAAGAGAAAATTGTCAATTCCTTAGAATAATCGGGACTTACCAACACAGGCGTTGTCGAAATAGCTTCTTTAATTCGATGGAAGGCTCACCTCCTTTCATTGCTCCAACTAAAAACACTGAAGTTAACAGCGTGAACAGAAAAGAGTGAATTAGTTCTAGGTGATTCGATAACTTCGTGCTGGTAGGAAGAGATCCCGCATCCTCACTAGCACCATTTGCATCAGGCATTAAGTCACTACGCCTATCTGTCACCACTCACCAGTCTTTCAACCTCGATCAATGTATTTATTATTTTTTCATTTCAAACTTCCTTCTTGTTCGCTCTAGTTTCCCTACCCACACAACACGGTGGTGCAGAGCGTGGAGGCAATGACAATTGTGTCGCTTAAGGGAATAAATAGTGCACTTGGTCATGGAAATGCATAGGGACAAAGGTATCCAAAGCGTGGTGATGTGGCAGTGCCATGGAGGGGCCCAACATATCGAATGACATCCATCGACATATCACTTGTTCTGTCACATGCCAAAAGTCTGCAAATCTTATTTATCCACCATTGCATGAGCTAGTTCCCATTGAGTCACCTTGGCCTTTATCTATATGGGGTTTCTATATATATATATAGCATGCAACAAAGTATTAAACATGATGGCAGCAATTTTATGGGTCATTGATTTTCAACCACCGATCCATAATAAATTGTAAAAAAAATTGTTTTCTTAATAATTATTTAATCATATTATTAAGCCGAAGGCTTTTTTTTTTAAAGGGAATGGTTCTACTTGTCAATGGCGTATAGAGTGATCCACCTGTATATGCTGCGTTAATATTTAAATAATTGCTACTTTAATATTTAAATAATTGAGTAATGATGACGAGGAATGATTGGAAATCTGGCCTGATCAAATTTCAAAACCCAGTTCAACATCGAATTCATAAAAAATCAGCCCTCTCCCACTTCAACTTAAAGTGTCTATATACTTACTTGTCCCCACACTTCTTCCTTGATTGTCTCACCTTTAACAACACACTTATTGATGGAACAACATTCATTTTTAGCTCTGAAAGTGTTATAAGAGCACCAACGGATGTAATGAATCAAATTAACGCAACAAAGGCTAACTCAAAAAGAAATCAAAATATTTAAAAAAAATGAATATTGCTAAAAACATTTAATTCATAAACACAAATATAATTACCCCATACCAAATTTTCCTCCACCATTGTAAATTTTCTTGTCCAATAATGAAATATTGTTAAAAAAATGAATATTTTTCATTTCCAAAAATGTATCTCTGATCAAGAAATATCCATATCAAATGAGCATAACATCAAAATTTGCAAACGGATTTTAATCCCTCAAATCCAAGACAAAACACATGAACAAAACCTTGCCCATTTTTCAAAAATAAAAATAAAGCAAAGCAGTACAAGATTAAATCCAGTGACTTTTGAAGCCTTCCCATATAACTCTAGAAGGTTAACAGTCACACAACAAAGCTTAGTCAAAGAGCACAAAAAAAATATTAGGCAACATTCCAAAGCTTCAGAGTTACTCGAGAGAAAATTATCTTCCAACATCTAAAATCTAGTTGTTCATCGATGAAATATATTGTTCAAAACCTTGAACATTTTCATCTACATAAACATATCTCCTGATAATGAAAGTTGCAAATCAGAACAATATAACAATTAAATTTTGACAAAAAATTAAACCCTCAAATCCAGTACAAAATACAACTCCAAAACCCATGCATTTAAAAAATACTAAAAATAGCCAAAAGAAAATCAGACATAAGATCAAATCCAATGGCCTTTATATCTACTCATATAAGTCTCCATATGTACAAACTTAAAATACATGAACAGAAGATTAAATCACATAAAAATTATTGAATCAATTAAAATGTAATCCCATGTGATTCACATAGAGACCAATCTCTACAATACTTAAGCATGATATCAAACATCATGTCCTTTTAGTTGTAATCAAATTCCATCACAAAACAACATAACAAATCTCAAACTCCCGAAATAAATGCTAACCAACTGGTGAATGGTTGTGGTGAAATTAATGATGTTGTGGAGCTGGTCTTTAAAAGCTTGAAGGAGCCTGGATCCCGATTATAATGACACATGTAAAGGATGTGTAGTGGATTCCACAGCTTTTCTAGATACGCAGACTGAATCATTTATTAAAGTTGTAATTGTAAATATTGGACTCCTTTCACTACATTGTCCAATGCCTGTGTTGTTGAAATTTTTTGTTTCCACAGCTTCTGCATTATGTTGGTCATACCCAATCAGTGACAAATTTATTTTTTCAGTATCAATCCTTTACTTTTTCATTAAAATTGCTTTTAAATATGTCCATTAATGTGAGTTTTGTGGGTGCATGACTGCTTTTGCACCCAGTATCACACATTTATAATTAATTGCAAATGTCGGTGGATATCCATAAAACTTGTAGTTTGATCAAATGCCATGAAGGTAATGAGATATATTTTAGTAGCACTCTTGCCTTTTTCTTTTAGTAGAAGACGTTGAAGAATAATTATTTACTTATGGTTATTAGTGACGCCATCATAAAACTCTATGATTTTTCCCTTCTTAAACAAATTTTCTTATATTTGGCTCATCTAAAATTGTTTTTCTTAGTTCTCATATGCAGTTGAGTGCTTATTGTTGAATTACTGTTTGGATGCTTGTCCTTATGAAACCTCCTAGGAAGTTCCTTAATGCCTACCTTACTTAGAGATTTCATGGTCTTAAAGCACAAACTGAACTGTTTATTTACCTCTTCTTCCCCATTCTCTCTTCTACCCGAATCATATGAAATGGGGGCCATTGAAAATCAACAACGGATAATTAAAATTAAAAAGAGTGAAATGTCGATGCGGGCAAACTTAAAGATGGGGAAATGATACTAACTACCCAACCGAGCCAATAGAGTGAGCAGATGGGTTTCGTTTCTATCTGTCGCTATTATTTATTATTGAATCTCAAGGCTCTTTTGAACGTCTTCCACATGGAGAATCAAATGACCAAATTGTGTCCTTGGGCCTGAGGTTTACCCATAGATTGGTTTTTGTAATTGTTCCTTGAGTGTAGTGCTACATCATTATATAATTCCTGCGAAAATAACTTCAACCATTAAAAGGTTAAGTTGAAACCATGATCACATGTGAGTCCTTAATTCACATTAAGTTTGTAGCTTAGTTGGTCAATGTTACCTCTTCACACAAGTTTAGGTAAAATCTATGGTCCTTCAATCACGATCTTTTAATTTTCAACCCAACAATTATATAAAATATGGGTTTGAAGCATATGTCAACACTTACATTCTCAATGCGGTTTAGAGGGCCCATGCCATATATACGGGATGGGATAAAGACCTTTACAAGACCCGTGCTATATTAATGTTTGATTTTTAACGAGTATAGACTTGAAAGACTTGAAATAGAAAATTTGATATTCACAATCTCATTGTAGCCTTAAGTCATTATAAGCATGGATAAACAACTTTGGGATTGAAAGATACAAATTTTTTGTTGTCTAAATTATCTATGCTCAATAAGAATCTATTAAATGAGGTATGATCTCAAAACAAAAATGTGAACACTCGCGTTCTATTGTGATTCAAGTTGTTCAGTGTACCTCATATTGGCATGAGCTACATGAATAAAGACTTCGATCATCAAGGACTATGGAAAATTCATAAAGTTGATTTACTTGATCATATGTAAATCTCACTACTGGTGTTTGGAATTTTTCAATGACCAATTCAATATATAATTTTAATGATTTTGACCATACTTAAACATATTTAACTATACTTATTTTTTTCCAATGAAAACCTTATAGAGAAACCCAATGGATGCTTCCCCACATTTGTGGTTCAAGAAGTAAAGAGAAACCTAGCATACCCACAAGAGGGGGAAACGAAACACCGAAGAGAACTTCGATATGTTTCAAAAATGAGAGAAAGTTGTGTGCGTAGATAATATACGTTTATGTGATGAAAGCAAGTCTAGGAAAATAAATGAAATAAGTTACACCAAATTTTTAAATCATCACAAAAGTGAAAATAAGTTTCCTCCAAAAGGCTTTTGTACATAATTTTTTAAATTTGAAAACATTCGGTGAATACGTCAATGTTTTCGCCTCGATCCTTTGAATGACAATGGAATCTTACAAAGCAAAAACGTCCAAAAATACAAGGGCCATATTTATAGGAGTATTACAAGTTTTAGGTAGTTTTAGAGAAGCTCAAAACCCCTGGATGTGGAGGAACTATACCTTTGAAACCGAGACCTGGCCTGGACATGGAGAGATTATACCTTTGAAATTGAAACTTGAACTACGCAAGACATCAAAATTTTTGTAGATCATAATTTGCACAAGCGACACCATTTTTCATGTCGACCATTCACGTGGGTCCTGGTTGACAGGTGAAGACAATATTTTGTTTCAAGTTTTTAATATCCCAAGTCAATCTTCATATTGAATATCTATAGTATATAGTCAGGATTCCATTAGTAGCTTGTTGTCCAATTTTCATGACGTAATGGATGTAGAAGCCAACCTCTTTCCACACACATATTGTAGTTCAGGGGGGCACACGTTTTGATAGATATAACAATTCTATTGAATTTCTTTTTACCTTTCTCTTCACTACACGTAAAGGAAAAGGCATGGTTCCCTTCGCTCCTTGCGGATCCCAAAACCATCATGATGGAATGTGGAGGCCCTCTTGAGTCGTAAGCTTTGATATATGAAACTGACCATTACAATCCAACAAACACAAAGTCATTTTCTTATTGTTACATTTCTTTTCAAAATAACTAATATAAATATGACTGCTCATTAGACTCCCATAAACATTTTTTCAACCTTCAAATTCTCATAAACTTGTTTTTCTTTCTGCAACTTAATGTGCATTTAATTTTACTTTCCATCGATTAAATGGGTTTCTATTTATTGCTTATTGGTACTTGCAATAGAGTTTCTTTCCAATTTCATCGACTACTTTTCTTTCTCATATGGAAAATTAATGTGCATTTAAATTTACTTGCCATCAATTACATGGGCTTCTATTTATTGCTCATTGGTACTTGCAATAGAGTTTAGTTCCAATTTCATCGACTACTATGCTTACCATAAATTAGCTAAACTTGATTTCAACACATAAGATTATATTATGTACATACACACAACTTTCTCTCATTTTACAACATATTGAAGTTTTCTTGGCTTTTCATTTCCCCTTCTTAAGAGGTATGCTAATCTTATTCATATATTTCTGAGTCCAACGTTAATTCGCTCCCCTAGTCCCTACAATAAAGAAAAAGCGTCCATGCAGTTAGTTGTAAAGGGCGGCTGCTGTGTGTGAATACATAAAAGATGGATACAGCGACAGGCACCGGGTAGTAAATGAGATGGCTGAGTGGGTCAAACAGAGAATTTTGGGTTACGATCACTAGGAATCGGACTCAAACATTCATTCTGAATCGGATGCCATCACAAGGCAAACAGAGAATTGAAATTTATGCAGCTTTGTCTTCTTCCTCAAAAACATAAACTTAACCCAACTCTTCTACCATATCCATTCGGATCCAGGGAACCAACTTTTGAATTCATGTCAAATCATATTAGTTGGCAATTTAAGTTTAATTGGACGTCTCTAATATCCAAGAAAATCTATCTCCCTGTACATACCATGCAAGTCTTTATGCTGTGTATACCGCTAAAGCGACAGGCAGCCGGGAGTAAATTAATGAGATGAACAGACAATTTTAGGTTACGAATCACGATTACGAAGACTCAGACTTTCACAATATTTACGCCGCCACAAATTTGACACAAACATTGTACGATTCATTAACACATGGTTAATAGCTGTTAGCATCTTAATTTTTTGCAGAAACATAATACCAGTCAATTAAGTTACTTGGGGTTTTATGTTTAGTCGGAATGTCAATAATTTCTAGAAATCTCCCTCTGCCCGTACATACTACGCTAGTCTTGATTATAGTTTTGACAAATATTCTTCTTCCATGTGTATGGTGTCACAGATAGATAGATTTGATAAACAGACACTCGATCTCAGAGATCTCTCATATAGACAAATTAATTATGATGGGCAGATCGGGCATGCAACACGGATCGTTGCACCAAGAACCAAGGATGACGGGCATTCTACAAAAAAGATTACTCTGTTTTCTCATTCAGATGTTGAGTCGTTACATCGTTGTTTCATGCATTTTCACATCTATTTTTGGCGAAGCTGATTGTTCGAATCAAGAAAACCAATCTTTCTTGGCCTTTAGAAGCGGTTTGCATGATCCTATGGGGTGTTTGGTTTCTTGGAATGTTTCAGTAAGTTGTTGCGACTGGGAAGGTGTTTCCTGCTACAGACAGACAGGAAGTTTCATTGAGGTGGATTTGCATTCTTGCAGTTTGACTGGTGACTTCTGTCCTGAAGTACTGACTGAGTTGAAGGATCTGGAGTATTGGGATGTTAGCTTCAATAATTTTACAGGCCTAACTATTCCTGCAGAGCTGGGTCTTTTGAAAAACTTGAGATATCTCGAAATGTCCACCGCAGGATTCGCAGGTACCATTCCATGGCAGCTCAGAAATCTCTCTAGCTTGATAGGACTCGATCTCTCCTCCTCGGCTTCTATGTTGACAAGTCACAACCTATCATGGCTTGCAAATCTCACTGCCTTGAAATATATTTCTCTCAATGGAGTGGATCTCTCAGCAACATCGTCCTCATGGCGATAATCAGTAAGTCATCTTTCTCAGATCATAAATCTTACAATGTCAAACTGTGGAGTGATGGGTTCGATTCCCTCTTCCCTGAAGAACCTGACATGCCTAGAAACTCTTTATCTAGACGGAAACAATTTTCAGTCCGAATTCCCCCCTTAGTTAGTGAATATGACTAGTTTGGTCGCTCTGCAGTTGAACAACTCTAATCTCAATGGATCGCTTCCGTATGAGCTCTTTCAGATGCCTCGTATAGAATGGATTTCCTTGGGAAATAATAAATTATCTGCTAATTTTTCCAAGATTTTTCAGGGCCCATGGAAGAGGCTGATCTTTTTCCAAATGAGAAAGACTATTTTGGAGGGTTCTGTAGAAGGAGCAAGTTGATAAGTCGACTTGAAAGGAAGACCGACTTAGTGGACCAGCCGACTAAGTCGATGAGCCAACTTAGTCGATCAGTCGACTAAGTCAGTTGGCCGACTAAACTAGAAGATTAAATCGGATAACTAAAAGTCGTTTGAGTTCACCGAACCGACAGGTAGTTATTTTGTAACTGTTTGTAAATTGTATATATTAGGCTGTTGAGCCAAACAAGAACTCAGTTCAGTTCTCTGCCTTGTATGAACTCATTGTAATATAATCTGTTTATCCAATCTGTTCTTGTCTCTTGTCTCTGCTTTATATTTATGTATGTTTTAGTATGTATTATTGGTAACCTTATGTGATCTGTGAGATTACAACATTGGTTCCATTGCCGATAGTACATGACTGAAATATATGCTCACATATGATACCAGAGCTAGAGATTAAGGACTGGTGGGAACGTAAAATTGCAAATTACTTGCAGAATTACGCCAGAAGGAACAGATTAACAGTCGCAGAAGCCAAAGAAAGATTCTTTACAGAGACGCATGAGAAGTTTCTCGAATCAGTGCCACAACTCTTGAAGCAACTTCTGGATGAGAAAGTTGGACGCAACTAAAGAAAAACAGTTGTTGGAGAAACTGATTCGAGGAGGCTGAACAAATCTATCGGAGTGGTTTGAGAAAATCGTCGACAACCTCTATGAGGAACAAGCAGTCGAAAACAGAACTTCTGTCAAAACTGTCAAAAAGAAATGTTAATCAGAATTCACCGAAAAATTCTTGTGTTCCTTACCGACCTTGCTGTTCAAATTCTTGATAGAGAACGGAGCAGGCCACATCGTTGAACCTCGTCCACCACTATTCGAACAGCCATCAAACAATAACTGGGCGAAGAAGCAAAGGAAGTGGGAGAAATTTATTGCAGAAAGGGAGTGGGAATACTTCCTGAGCAAATAAACCAAACTATCCGAGCTTTCTAAAAGTGTCGGGTAGGCTATGGGGGGGTAGTTGGTCCTGTGTCGAAGATAGAGTATAGTGGATCCTAGTCGGCTCAAAAATAGATAGCCGTCACCAGTAATGAGGATTCGACCAAAAGGGACTTCAAGAAAATAGCATCGTATGACAGTATGTCGGATATTCAGAAACTAGAAAGGGAAGAGAGACACCAGAGAAGGGAAGCATGACGAGAAAGGGACTTAGAGCTGCACAGAGGACAAAACTCTAGGGAGAACGACAATGAAGAGAATCCGCCAGAGTCGGGTCATGACCAACATGAAGAGGGCATCGAGCAAGAAGTGTGGATAGAGCAGCCAAAAGCTCTCCAAATAAGAGCTCCCAATGAAGGAATAACCCTTTCTCCAATAAATCCGCGTACTAAAATACAGACTATTGTCGAAGACGACCTCCGACTAGGAGCTGGTGACTATAGCATATGGAGTCGACTAGACGACGATACGTATACGGGACGACACCTGATCATACGTCGACCGATAGAAGGGAACTGGGTGACCTTTCAAGCGACACTGTCCCTCCGAAGTATCTACTTACTCTTACCAACACAGGAAGGAGCGCCCCCCCCGGCCAAGTACAGCTTTAGAAGAAATCGAACAATCAGACCTGCGAGCAACAAGGTGCAGTGGACCATCGACAGTAGAAGTCGACATTAACTGACTGCAAGTCAACGAAGGATCGACAACTGACGGAAATAGCAGTTTCGTCGACTAGAATTCTGCAGGAACGACTACATCAATAACCCCACCACTTTCACCACCACCCAGAACCCCACCTCCGCCACCTTCTGAGAGCAGTGAAAGTGATTCAGACATGGGTCATGGATCGACTCACATTCCTCTTTACGAGGGAGATGAAGACCCCAGACGATATTGGTTCGTCTGCGAGTCGACCTAGGAAGCCAACCAGGTTACGGATGAAGACCGAAAAATGGCACAGTTCACAGGAGCGTTAAGGAAAAGGGCATTAACATGGTATATGACCTTTTTAGAAAGAAAACTCAGAGCGACAAAAGCCGAGATTAAGGCACAATTCTTGTCCTTCTTTAAAACTCCAGATGCTAAACACCTGGCCGCAAAGAAGCTCAAAACTACTTCACAGAAGCCAGGAGAATCTGTCTGCGACTATGACAAGCGATGGAAAGATTTACTGAGCCAACTGGATTACGTTATTGATGATCAGTTACTAATTCATTGATTTCTTGCAGGACTATCACCAAAAGTACATCGACATATTAGTCTGGAGACGTTCAAAACATATGAGGATGCACTAACGAAGGCTCTGCAGGTTGAAATGGATGAAGATATACCTGCATATCCCACGGACCACCGATTGGAACAACAGCTACAAAATGTACAGAATTCTATGAAGGAGCTAAGCCTCAAAAATCAAGAAATCTGGTGCACTAAATGGTCAACCAACGGCCACTCAAAAGATAATTTTCAACATGAATACAGTCGACAAGACGTCCGTTTTCTACAGACCAAATTATTTTGCGAAATTTGCCAGGAACACGAGGATCACTCTACTGCATACTGCCCATTTAATATGAAGAACGGCAAGGCTTCCTGGTGCGCCATCTGCGAAACTAAAGGTCACAACACCGCCAATTGTCAATTAAACCTCAAGAATCGACAGAACTATCACACGGTATACCAAACAAATGCAGTAGTGCAACATAATGAGCAAAACAATACAACAACTGACCAGAATGGACAAAGACATGACGGCCGATGATATGAGCGTCGGTATGATAATCGATGCCAAGGTTATGGAGGAAGAGGTCGATTCATCAGGAATCGCGACATACGACCGCGTCGACCCACCCAGTGCTTCATATGTCACAAAGAAGGTCACCGATACATCGACTGTCCATACAAGGACAGGACTGATCTTAAATTCTGTAGCCACTGTGGAGTAGGTGATCACTCGCTTGAGGATTGTCCTACTATGTTAGAGAAAATTAATTACAAGAAAAATGTTAATGTCTTGTCTTATGTACAAAATCATGATGTAATAACTACTAAAAATTTACATATTGTCACTCGAGAAGGCACAAAAATTGGCCCTGATAGCCCTACAATTAGTAAGATCAAAAACACAAATGGTTATCTAGACCCTACGAAGTAAAAACAAACATATCAAGAATCCACCCACATATTCTGCGACATCGCATGACAAGAAGATATCGTTAACAATCAACCCGACACAATACATCAATTGATCCAACTGGTTCAAACCAACAAATTAGTATCTCAGTTTATAGACTTATTGCATGAAATAAAAGGCACCAACTCTGAAAAACAAACCAAAAATATATGCAACCTGAACCAAAAAGACAAAAGTGATGCCGACCCTCTTGTCGACCTGGAAATCGAAGGTTACCACGTCTGACAAGTCGTGCTCGACTTCGGGTCCCAAGTGAATATCATGACCCAGGATACATGGGAACAAATGGGAAAACCTCGACTCTACGAGTCAGGAATCTACCTGAAACTCGCCGACCAAGGTCTAATCGAACCCATTGGGGTTTGGAAAAACGTCGACACGACCATCAAAGGCATCTCGACCAAGGTTGATTTTGAAATTATTGACCCAAGAGAAGGATCTAGCTCCTTCCTGACACTAGTTGGTCGACCTTGGGGATGAAATATGAAAGCATCCATATCCTTAGACAAGGAATGAATCAAGTTAAAGGGAAAGGGTCAAAAAGTCATTGTACCAATTCATCCATCCCAAGGAGAGCCTTGGATGGAACCGATTGATGAAGAAGTCGATGTCAAACAACTTTACCAGATCCACAACAATGCAGACTACACAGAACCAAACATCCACGGGGAGCTTCACTTAGGTAACCAAGACTCAATTGGTTATAACTCAGGTGCTGAATTGTATGACCGCGAGATAGAAAATTACGAAACACAAGTAAGAGGGTGCTGGACTATACAAAAAGTACAGAAAAAACCCACCCAACAGTGCTTCATAGTTTCAATTATCCCCAAAATCTTTGAAAAGAAAATCAGGGAACGACCTACCTTACAACCAACCAACTTCAATGCTAAACAATTACCCAGGTATAAGGAGCAGGAATCCCCAGTCTAGCACATTGAACAAGTATATAAAAATATCGGTGAACATGGCCGACTTCAAAGCTTAGTTGAAACGTTTACAAGTCAAGCAGCTAGATGGTGGGACACCCATCATACAAAACTACAAACTTGGACAACTGCTTCGACTTACTTTGTCGAACGGTTTCGTGGAAAGAAGTTCACCCAGCAAGCCCAGATCCCTACCTTTACCCAAGGTCAAAATCCAGAAGAACATATCAAGACTTGTGAAAATGAGTGGAGAAGACTTGGATATAAAGATGAAAGACCCTGGCCACATCTATTCCCCTCAACCTTAGCCGACTTGCCCACTAAATGGTATAAGATGGAGGAAGCTAGAGGTGAAACTTTCTTCTGGCACGAACTGAAGGAAAATTTTGTTAAAGACTTCCACTTCATACCTCAAAAGGAAAAACTGGTTGAGACAGCACAGAAAATCAAACAGTTTGTTCAACCGACTGAAAAACAACCCTCCCAAGACCATCGACAAATCAAGGACTGTAACAGTATACAAATCAAGTCGACACCCCATTTGACCCGTTTACAAATGGAAAATGAACACACAGAAGGCAAGAGCTTCAGATGGAAATCCAACCATACTGAAACAACAAAACCTATCTACTCAATCCTGAAAGTCGCGACCGCCGACAAACCAGACCTCGGCAGAATGACTGCAGCCGAATTCCCTGCCACATTCTCACAGTTCAAAGAAGGTAGTTGGACGATTAATGAAGCTAAAGCACCAGAGTGGCTAGATGCCAAATTCAGAACTAAAGAAGTTGACATTTCAAATGACGACCGACCAAAACTAGCAAAGATTGGTGACTATTGGAACGAGCAACAGACCACCGAAACGATGAACTTACTTAGAGAATTCCAGGATGTCTTTGCTAGGGACTATAAAGACTTAAAAGGCTTAGTAAAAGAAATGGGAGAAATCAAAATTGATACTAAACGTGATGTTCGACCTGTTAAGAAAATAACTTATAAACTGGCCCACAAGTACAAGGAAATAGTTAAAAAGGAAATTGACAATATGTTAGCAGCAGGGATAATTTACCCTATCGACCAGTCGGAATGGGAAAGTCCCATGGTCGTACAGCCCAAGAAACACGACCCAACAAGGTTAAGAATTTGTGTCGACTTTAGAGAGCTTAACAAAGTAACATTGACAGATCCATTCCCTACCCCTTATGTAGATGAAATTTTGAATGAAGTTGCAGGACATGAATGCTACTCATTCACAGATGGATTCTCAGGCTACAACCAAGTACCCATAGCTAAAGACAACCAAAAGAAGACAACCTTTGTGTGTGAATTTGGGTCCTTTGCTTACAGAGTTATGCCTTTTGGGTTAAAGAATGCACCTGCAGTGTTTTCCCGAATTGTTGTCAAGACATTCCAAGAGTATATATATAATACTATGGCAGTATACTTTGACGACTAGACAATATACTCCACCTTAAAAGATCACTGCACATGGCTCCAACTTATGCTGGAGAGATGCTGACAGATCCAACTCTCCCTGAACATTAAGAAATGTATCTTTATGACTCCCATAGGCATACTCTTAGGGCATATTGTCTGTAAATATGGTATCAAGGTTGACTGTGCAAAGATTAAAATTATCCTCGACTTGAAACCACCAGTAAACCCCAAACAAGTTAGGGTATTACTTGGCCATACATATTACTACAGGAAATTTATCAGACACTATTCAAATATGACCTATCCTCTTGAAGAACTACTAAAGGCAGATCAAGAGTTTAAGTGGACAGAGGAATGCCAGATCTCCTTCGATAAATTGAAAAGAAAACTAGTCGAAGCCCCCATTCTGAAATTTCCAAACTGGTCGACCAAATTTCATGTACATATCGATGCATCAGGAATAGCAATAGGAGCAATTCTCACTCAAGCAAGGGAGGATGGGATGGATTACCCTATAGTTTACAATAGTCAAAAACTAAATAAGAATGAAAGAAACTACTCGACCACTAAAAGAGAATCCCTAGGTATGGTCTTCGCCCTACAAAAGTATTGACATTACCTCTTAGCCAACCCCTTCATATTTTACACCGACCATCAAGCCCTGAAGTACCTTGTCAATAAACCACTCCACCATGGCATAATTTGTCGATGGCTACTTCTTTTCCAAGAATTTGAATTTGAAGTCGTTGTCCGACCAGGAAAGTTAAATGTCGGGCCCGACCATCTATCCCGCATATACATAGAGGAGGAACCAACAGGAGTCGACGACGACTTACCAGATGCACAATTATTCCGCATAGAAGCAGTACCAGCAGAACTAGAGGAAATTGCTCAGTTCTTAGAGACTGGTCAGGCACCAGAAGGTATGAATACCAAGAAAAAATAAATCCTAGCTATGAAGGCTGCACCATACAACCTCATCAATGGATTTTTATATAAAATTGGACTCGATGACATTCTTAGAAGGTGTGTACTCGAACATGAGCGAGACCAGATCATGCATGAAGCACATTGTGGACCTGTAGGAGGACATTTCCAAGCAGACACAACTGCAAAGAAAATCCAACAGTCAGGATTATGGTGGCCGACACTCCACAAAGATTGAAAAACTTTTGTTAGTCGATGTGACAGATGTCAACGACTTGGTTGACCTCTACCGAGCACATAAATGCCCTTGATATCAGTAAACCCTACTCTCATATTTGAGATCTAGGCTATAGACTTCATAGGACCATTTTCTATCCCAGCCAAAAGATCAAGTGCAAGATATATTATCACTGCAGTAGAATATGTCACCAAATGGGCCGAAGCTAAACCTATCGATACATGTTCGAGTGAGGTAGCCGCTAATTTTATCTACGAAAACATCATTACTATATTTGGATTCCCACTAACATTGATTAGTGACCACGGGACACACTTTATCAACAAAACTATCAAAAATTTAACTGACCAATTTCACATCGACCACCGTCGAAGCACAGCATATCATCCTCAGTCGAATGGCGCAATTGAAGCTTTCAATAAAACATTAACAAAAGGGTTAACCAAAATATGCAATACCGACAAGGACGACTGGGACGAGAAAACACTTGCAGTTTTATGGACATACAGGACATCCTTTAAACGGTCGACTGACCAAACCCCCTTTTGACTAGTCTACGAACAGGAAGCAGTCATCCCCCTATATTTCCGACAGCAGACACCTATTATTGCACAACTACTACACGTCAACGTCGAACATGCAAGAAAGGATCGACTCTTTCAACTTAGTAAGCTGGAAGAACATAGACTCATGGCTATGCAACACCAGAAAATTCAGAAGCAACAACAGAAATCCTTGCACGATCGCACCATCAAAAACAAAAATGTGTCGGTCAGCGACCTTTCCTTACTCTATAATAGTCGAGTCAAACGAAAACCCAAGAAAATCCACACAGAATGGATGGAACCTTACATGGTCGAAGAAATACATCCCAATGGATTAGTTCGATTGAGGATGCTACAGGGACTAGTATTTCGAAAGCTCGTTAATGGAGCCCGACTCAAACGTTAAAAAAAAATCATATAATGACCTTAACCGGCAACCAAAACCCATAAAAAGCTAAAAAAATCCCAAAAATAAAGTAATACACTCGACACAACCAAACATGACAGGAACTCACTACATAGACAACCGACATCATCATATTCGACCATCCTCATCGACCAGTCCGGTCGACCATTTTCAGCACCGACACCAACCGATGACATCGAAAGTCCCATCACGCATTTATGACCTCGAGCATCGAAGGCAAGCCACCATTACTTCCCACTCACGTATTGCAACTGGAACGTCCAGTCCGCCATTAATACATCCATTACCACATGCAACCACACCGTCCCCTATAAATACTAGACCATAGAAGGTTCATTCACCACACCCTTTACACACAGAGCAGTCGCATACTGAGTTGACCAAAAGCCAAGAACCCTATAATAACCTTGACCAAACTGACACAATGGCCCCTAAACAGACCAGAGCATCGACCAAAGCCAAAGAGATGCACGCTGCGGATACACTCTTGGTCCGTAGGTTGAAAAACATCAAGAACGCCAAAGTGCAGGAGGGCCCATGGCAGAAACTCTGGGAAGAGATCCAAGAGTGCGCCTTCATCGACAAGAAGATGACCCAAGTGGCTGAAAAAGTCCGACAGAGCACCATCTTTAACTATCCCATCGCACCCCTGATGACCAGCTTTGGTGGGACAAAAGAAGCGGCTGTAAAATTCATCATCAATCGATACCACAATGGTCGGTTTTACTTCGACGAGTGGATTGACATTACCAGGGATGTCATCTCAAAAATCACTGGCCTGTCTAACCAAGGAAAACCTGTACCAATTGGAATCAAGGAAGGACTGGTCCAAGAGCTTACGGGATCACCGTCCGGCAAAAACTCCAAAGGGTTGATGATCGGGCAGATTGCAACTCGAAAGCCACAGATTGTGGCTAAAATAATTGCAATCACACTTACATTAGCCGATTGTAGCAGGGACCTCAAATTGGAAATGATGGAGGCTGTCGACACAATTGCAACTGATGGACGAATCTACAGATGGGGTGATTGTGTCACCGACATGATCAAAACCATCTACGAACGATGCCAAGAGACGGGAGGAATCATCAAATTCCCCTCCCTAATCCTCTAGATCGTTATGTATCACATCTGTCCAGAAGGAAGTCTAGTCTTCGGGGAACCGACAAAATTTGACATGAATAGGTTTAAACCCTTCTCCCAGAAAGGAACTCCGCATGAGCTCGGACAGGGGAATGTGTTGCTGGAAAATTGGTTCCAACAATTAAAGGTTCACACGACCAAATGGAGGGTGCCTCAGAACATCTGACGAAGTCTACCTGCGAACTCTCACATCCAGTTGGAACTCGACCATACTTCGGTCTGGTATATGCAGGGCGAGAACCCCAAGGCCAATGCCCTCTACTACTACCCATATGTCGACCAAATCTTCCGGGAATCGACTCAACAGGCGAAGACAAGAATACCAATACCTGAGGCAGCAAAATAGGTCAACTTTTCAATCATCGAGCCACTCACCGATCAGGAGAAAGAGGAATACTACGTGCTCAACCTCTACATAAGTACATTTGTGTCGGAGGACACCCCGGTCGAGCCCACTGGTCGGGTACACATAACCATAAAGCCTCCGACCGAACAGAGAGCCGACCCACAGCCGACGGCACCAAAACCACAGCAGAAAACAACTCCTCTGGCTCCAACAAGTGTAGCCCCGACTCAAGAACCAATAGGCGAGGTTGATCTCGACAACCCTGAGTATGTTTTATCAAAAGGCATCATAAAAAAATTGGCTACTGAGATAGCTGCCGCCAGAAAGAAAATCAAAGCCCAAAATGTCCAACAAGGCAAAGGTAAGCGCAAGCTCTTCATTGTTGATTCATCTGATGATGAGGAAGAACTAGCAGCTACTACCCTTGACATTATAGAGGATGAAGCCACGAACAAAGTACCATTTTAAGCTCAGTTTCAACGGTTCCTTAAAGCAGGAGCCCCTGAAGGTTGACCAAAGAAGGAAAAAACAATGTCGACGCCTGAAGATGTTGTCGATCTTGTGTCGACCCCTCCACCTCCATCACCGACACTAGTAGTTGAGGAGCAAGCACCGACACAACAGTCGGTCAGCCTCCTCGACTTATACAACAGAGCCATACTAGAGACGGTGAAAGCCAAGTTCGACAAGGACACTAAGCTCAAAGCTTTCTTTGAGATGCTACCTAAGCTGTTTCAGTCAGCCCAGAAAATTCACACAAAGGCTCCCCTCTATACAGGAAAATGGATATTTGCACACCTCACATCAAATTTCACCTGAACCGACCAAGAAGGGGACGGGATCAGCCATGTGCAGTCTTCCATTGAACACATTGACCCCAAAACCCGGGATGACTTCCCCACCACGACACCGCCGGAAGCAAATATACTGTCCGACGTCAGTTTAAACCCCACTTCCGACAAACCCATTACCCCTGACCATTCTCCCACTCCATCACCACCGCCACCATCATCCCCACCACCCACACACCCACCTGATTCACAACCAGACCTAGCACAACCAACTCCATCCAGACAGCCAGAGGTGGTCATACCACCTCCCTAACCAGAAAAACCATCGACCTCTCTCCTGCAAACCCAAGACCCCCCCTCAAATTTTGCAGGTACCCAGGAAACAGAGGCAAAAAAGCACAAGAAGAAGAAAGAGCATCATGCAAAAACTTCCAGCCTATGGATCAGCTTAAGGGATGCAAGTTCCTTAACCGACATAGAGGTCGGTCAACTCCTCAGAACACTGGCCAAAGAAGCAAAGAAAAGGGCTGACAGAAAAACAAAAGAACTAACAAATAAAGATACAGAACAGGTCTAGTTTCTCGGCAAATGCAGGACACTAGCTTAGTCCGTCATACCCGACCTTATGGAAGTCGACATAGATATACCACTAGAAAGAGCATATCATCTCTTTGAAAGCATGGTGTCGACCTTCCAGGCACAGCTCCAGGAAACTAAGGAAGAATAGAAGGAAGAGACCGCCTGACTACTACTGGCACAACACACTGCTTTCTCAGAGGCATATAAAGTGCTACAGGACCATATGGAGGAATCTGCCGTCACCAAAGAAGTCTTGAGGGACTGACCTACTCACTATGGGCAGGTCTATCAACAGACATGATATACTCGTCAAAGCATTCAGGCTTTGGAGAGCAGGAATATGACAGAAGCAGCACTTAGGCAGACAATAGAGGAACAGATAGTACTGGAAACCAACAAACTGCAGAAGCTGGAATGGGAAGCACATCAGTGGGTGCAACAAGCTCTTCCCAATTTAGAGAAAGTCGACATCATCTGCCCATAGATGAAAAGACTCATCGACACAATAGAAGAGCAGAACCAGTTCCTGGGCCCCAACATGGAGGAGATTGCGGAAGTCCCCCTCTCGGAGAAGATGTCGGTCCTGTCGAACTTAACTACATTAACTATCGACATCTAGAAATCCTTGCAAAGCTGGACATATTTTCAGCATCATCTCGCCATCACAACTCCGGCCATTGTTGAGATTTGCATCCAGAAAAGACCAACAATCCATCTACACAGTCCACCACAGTAGTACTTTGAAGGGCCCGACACATATATTTTTGTACCTCCCTGTTTCTTCGGGACGAAGAAACGTTTTGTCCATGGGGTAGATGTATAAGGAGCAAGTCGATAAGTCGACTTGAAAGGAAGACCGACTTAGTGGATCAGCCAACTAAGTCGATGAGCCAACTTAGTCGATCAGCCGACTAAGTTGATGAGCCGACTTAGTTGATTAGTCGACTAAGTCGATCGGCTGACTAAACTAGAAGATTAAATCGGATAACTAAAAGTCATGTCGGTTCACCGAACCGACAAGTAGTTATTTTGTAACTGTTTGTAAATTGTATATATTAGGCTGTTGAGCCAAACAAGAACTCAGTTCAGTTCTCTACCTTGTATGAACTCATTGTAATATAATATGTTGATCCAATCTGTTCTTGTCTCTTGTCTCTGCTTTATATTTATGTATGTTTTAATATGTATTATTGGTAACCTTATGTGATCTATGAGATTACAACAGGTTCCATACCATAGTCTAAAGCAAATCTATCATCCCTTGATGTCGTCGATATAAAACACAACAACTTGAAGGGAACGATTCCAAAGTCATTGGGCCTCCTCCGCTCGCTTGCTGTACTAGACATGGGCTACAACCAATTGATGGGATCTATCCCATTTTCCATAGGATTGTTGTCTAAAGTGACCAATATTAGTCTTACTTACAACAATTTGACCGAAGCAATCACATAATTACATTTCCATAGTCTTAACAATCTGAAATATATTGACCTTTCCAATAACAAATTAGCCTTCAATATCACCGCGAATTGAGTTATTGAGTTAGCCAAAACCAAACCGACTAAAATTGAGTTTACCCCTCAGTTAATATTAAAATTAATTTTTACTTTTTCACGTCGACCTCTTTTTCCTTTTTCCACTTGTCGGGTGAAACTTGTCTATCTCCCGACTAGACAAGGTATCGACTTTGGTTGGCCTTTTGACCCGAATGATTTACTTTGACTTACTTGTCTTACTTCGACTTACTTGTCGGTTCTACGAACTGATTTTACCTCAACCACTTGTCACTTTGAAGTCGGCTGACTTTGACCTCTAAGTCGGCTCACCTCTTCGACCTCTCAAGTCAAGTCGGGTGACCTCTTTGACCTCTCAAGTCCGCTCACTCAACCAACCTTGTCGGTTCACTTTAGTCGAAATCTACATAGTATTTTTCTTAGTCTAAGAGACTTAAGAAATTACAAATTCTTTTCACCTATGAGTAAGATGAAGTAAAATGGACACATTAACAAATCCAAATAACTTATAAAAAGCATATGCCCAAAGAGGTAGGAAGACTTGAGTCAACCAATGTACCGTAAAACGTGGAACTTTCAAGCAGTGAGAAATTTATGGGTTCTTTGATCTTTCACTTAACTGGTAAATGTAAACAACATTTACCCAAGTAGATCTGGAAATAATGTGCGGCCAAATAAACATGCATTCAATCATAAACTATTTCATATATATAACTATGTGGAAATAACAAAGGTATTACAAACTTGCTTGTCCAGACTTGTTGACTCACCGATTGATCATGATTTACAATTTTCTTCTTCTATTTATAGGCAACCTGAAAATTGCTTCTACATGAATCGAATGACTCTCCATTAAATACTGTAATAACTATCTACCCAACAACTTAGCTTCAGAAATAAATTCGACTGGTTTACATTGTAGAATTGTGGACTCATCTCTCTTGTCAGATTGACTGACAAGATCTTGACTAATACAGACTCTGACAGAGTTGGTTGAGAGTCAGGTACGAATCTGTGAGTAATTAATATTTCCAACACTCCCCCTTAATTATGAGCAGATGGGGTTTTTAAAACAAAATTTACAAAATGTTTCAGAGCTTAGACATGCTCTATTTATGACAGAGTTCACTATGCAGAACTTGTCATTCCAAGATAACTACGTAGATACTAGAATGTATCCTTTGCCAATGGTTTTGTAAAGATCTCTGCAAGTTGATATTCAGACCTGCAAAATTCCAAACAAATTTCTTTGTTGTTCACGAACTCTCTTATGAAATGAAACCTTGTGTCAATGTGCTTGGTTCTCTTGTGAAACACATGATTCTTGGATAATGCTATGGCTAAATTGTTGTCATAGAATATGGTTGTCGGTTCTTGATGGTTCTGTGACAAGTCTTTTAACACTCTCCTAATCCAAATAGCTTGACATGCAGCACTTGTTGCTGCAACATACTCTGCTTCAGCTGAAGACAAAGTTATAATGGACTATTTCTTTGAAGCCCATGAAACAACACCTATACCAAAATGAAATGTGTACCCATATGTGCTCTTCCTGTCATCTATGTTGCCTCCATCGTCACTATCAGTGTAACCAATGAGTTTAAAGTTTTCTGTGGTTGAATACATAATACCAAGGTCTTTTGTGCCACTTACATACCTCATAATTATTTTACCTACTTGCCAATGTGAGTCTTTTGGTGACTCCATGAACCTTGAGATCAGACTAACTCCATACATAATGTTTGGTCTTGTCACTGTCAAATACATAAGGCTTCCAATAAGCCTTTTGAACATCGTAGGATCAACAGTTGATCCTTCATCATCTTTGCTCAATTTTAAACCTGTTATTACTGGTGTTGGGGTTGTCCTGCAATTAGACATGTTAAATATTTTTAAACCTTCACTTGCATACTTTGTCCGTGATATAAAAATACCACTTTCAGACTGCTGAACTTCAATGCCCAGAAAAACTTCATGAGCTCTAGATCAGTCATTTCAAATTCAATTTCCAAGACTTCTTTAAAATCTGCTATGCCATAATCACTAGTAAATATTAAATCATCTACATAAAAGCAAACAATTAACATCTTACGTTTCTCATTCACTTTGGTGTACAAAATCGGTTCACTTTCACTTATGTGAAATCCATTTTCAGTGAGATAGGAATCAATCCGACTGTACCAAGCTCTAGGACCTTGCTTCAAACCATAGAGTGCATTTTTGATCCTATACACTTTATGCTCTTGACCTGGAACTTCATACCCTTGTGGTTGTTCCACATATACTTCCTCTTCTAGATAGCCATTTAAGAATTCCGACTTGACATCCATTTCATGAACATGCCATTTGTTTTGTGCAGCAATGGCCAAAACTGTTCTGACTGTATCCATGCATGCAACAGGTGCAAACATTTCATTGAAGTCTATGCCGGGTTGCTGTGTGAACCCTCTTGATACCATTCTTACTTTTTGCTTTTGTACATTCCCATCAGCATCTTGCTTTGTCTTGTAAATCCATTTGACAATGATTACATCTTTGTCTTTTAGTACATCAACTAGTTTCCATGTCTGGTTTTTCTCAATGCATTCTATTTCTTCATCCATGGCTTGCACCCATACTTCTTCTTCAATAGCTTCTTCAAATGTTAGTGGATCATATATAGGGGAAGATAATGCAAATAGTGAGAATGAATTTAGTGTACCATCTTCATATATCTCTCGCAGACTTCTTGTCTTCACCGGTTCTATCGATGTCGACCTTGACGAACTGCTTGATGGAGTCTGATGTCCTCTTGGTGTACTTGTCAGTGTAGCTTTAGCTGCTACTTATGTCGATGGTCCTTGTGTTGAACCATGTCTTGGTGTCATGGGAGTCGACAGTCCCGTGACCGGTTGACTTACATGTGGTATTTGAACCACTTCCTCTTCCATATCATCATTGTCGACATTCGACACAATGTTGACATTTATGTTGATAGCTCCATCCCATGTTTCGTTCTCAACAAATTGAACATCTCAATTGATTATCAATTTCCTTGTGATGGGATCATACAGCTTATATGCTTTTGTGTCCTTTGAATAGCCAACAAAAATACATTTCTGTCCCTTATTGTCTAACTTCCCTCTCAGCTCATCTGGAACATGAGCATATGCAACACAACCAAAAACTTTTAAATGTGAAACACTATGATTCATACCTGTCCATGATTCTTGGGGAACTTTGTTCTTCACACTCTTTGTTAGACAATTGTTCATAATGTATACAACAGTTGCGACTGCTTCACCCCAATACTCATTTGGCAAATGCTTGGCTACCAACATGTTGTGTGCCATTTCCATGATGGTTATGTTCTTTCTTTCAGCAATACCATTCTGCTGAGGTGTATACCGTGTAGTGAATTGTTTTTGTATGCCATGGGTCTTGAAAAAATTTAGAAATTCATTTGAAACATATTCACCTCCTCTGTCGGTCCTTAAAATATTGATGTGTTGTCCACTCCGATTCTCCACGAGTGCCTTGAACCACTGAAAATAACTAAATGCAGCAGATTTATGTTTCAAAAAATATACCCATGTTTTTCTTGAGTAGTCATCAATAAAAGTTAAAAAATACTTCCAGCAACCAATGGATGATGTCTGCATTGGACCACAAATATCAGAGTGCACAATTTCAAGTGGTGTGCATGCTCTATAAGACTTTCTGACGGGAAACGTCTCTCTGTGTTGCTTGCCAAAAATGCAGCCTTCACAAACCCTCTCTGATCTGTCAATCAATGGAAATCCCTTCACCATATTCTTTGTGTGTAGTAGCTTCAGCCCACAAAAATTCAGATGTCCAAATCTGAAATGCCACAGCCAAGATTCATCCTGAACTTCTGTCTGAAACGTAGCTTGCAAATTAGTGCTGCAATTTTCTTTCTTCTCGAGGAGCTTGACTGTTTCTTCAGTTTCTGCTTTGGATGCAGCTCTTGTCTTTGTCTTCCCTTTCATGTCGGAACTATCCTCAATGGAAACAAGCAGTTTCTTGTCATTGGCACTTTTTCTATCAGTTGGTCGCTTGGACGTTTGTCTTTGATCACACAGTGATCATCTTCCATGTAGACTCTGTAGCTTTTTGTATTAACTGTCCAATGCTTAACAAATTATGTTTCAGACCTTCGACGTGATAGACATCAGGGATATACTCACTATCCCCCTGTTTGGTTAGAATATCAACAGTACCTTTTCCTAAGACAGTAACTTGGACATTGTTTCCAAGTGTAACATCAGTTTGAACTGAATTGTCTAGGCTAGAAAACAAATTTAAATTACTAGTCATGTGGTTGCTACATCTTGAATATAAGTACGATATGTCATGTGGACTTCCTTGAACAACATTGCATTCAAGTGGAGATGTCGATGCAATTAACATTGCACTTGTTGAAGTGCTGGTGTTGGTCAATTTATTTGGGATTTACCTTCCTTGGTCATATTGTTTCTTCCTGCATTCATATGCATAATGACCAAATTTCTTACAGTAATGACAGTGGATTTTTTATTTATCAAACCTCTGACCACTTGGATGACTTGGGTTCTGATTATCTCCTCTACCACCGACATTTGCAGAACTTCTACCTCATCCTCCTCTTGAAGAACTTATTCCTCTGCCTCTGAAGTTGTTTCTCTCCCTGCCTCTACCATGGATTATGGATGATTGTGCTGCGAATGCACCTTCCAATGATGTCTGTGTTCTACTGAGTATGTGTTCGTGATTGATGAGTGAAGCTTGCAGCTTATCAATGGTAAATGTCGACATGTCTGTGTGTTCTTCCAAGGTCACAACCAAGTTTTCAAATCTTGGGGGAATACTTTTGAGAATTTTTTCAACAACCCTTTGGTCTTCTATGGCTTCTCCATGAGATTTCAGTTGGTTTATCAACCCAACAACTCTGGTGTAGAATAAGTCTACATTCTCTAAATCTTTCATGGAAAGAGATTCAAAATCTCTTCTCATAATCTACAGCTTGGATGTCTTTACCTTATCCAAACCTTGATAGGCAGTCTCCAATGTATCCCATGCTTTCTTAGCATTATTTTTTGCTACTACTCTTGGGAGTATGCCTTCATGTATAGCTTGGTGTATGTAAAACAGAGCTTTTCTATCTTTCTTCCTATGTTCCCTCAACACATCTTTCTCAACCTGTGTGAGATTGTTATATGTTGTCATGTCTGTTGGTTCTGCATAGCCATGCTAGACTATCTCCCAGACATCTTAATCTCTAAATAAAGCCTTCATTCTTAAAGACCAATATTCATAATTATTTCCTGTAAAAATTGGAGTTTGTAATGAACCAGAAGTGGAAGCCATTTTTAATTTTTAATTAACTTTCCTTAGAAAATTAATTTCCACGTTTTAAGACAAGATTAATTTCCTAAAACTTGCTCTGATACCAGTTAGCCAAAAACAAGCCGACTAAAATTGAGTTTACTGCTCAGTTAATATTAAAATTAAGTTTTCCTTTTTCACATCGACCTCTTTTTCCTTTTTCCACTTGTCGGGTGAAACTTGTCTATCTCCGGACTAGACAAGTCTATCAACTTTGGTCGGCCTTTCACCCAACTGATTTACTTCGACTTACTTGTCGGTTCTACCGACTGGTTTTACCTCGACCACTTGTCACTTAGAAGTCAACTGACTTCGACGTCTAAGTCGGCTGACCTCTTCAACCTCTCAAGTCGGCTCACTCAACCGACCTTGTTGGTTCACTTCGGTCGAAATCTACATAGTATTTTTCTTAGTCTAAGAGACTTAAGAAATTACAAATGCTTTTCACCTATGAGTAATATGAAGTAAAATGGACACATTAACAAATCCAAATAACTTATAAAAAGCGTATGCCCAAATATGTAGGAAGACTTGAGTCGACCAATGTGCTGTAAAACTTGGAACTTTCAGGCGGTGAGAAATTTATGGGTTCTCTGATCTTTCACTTAACTCGTAAATGTAAACAACATTTACAGAAGTAAATCTGGAAATAATGTGAGGCCAAATAAACATACATTCAACCATAAACTATTTCATATATATAACTATATGGAAATAACAAAGGTATTACAAACTTGTTTGTCCAGACTTGTTGGCTCACCGTCTGATCCTTTTACGGAGATTTGGCTCTTCGACTGAATCACTTACATAGAAGCTTGCGCTTCGACTTCTCTTTTCTCACTGTGAGTTCCTCTGTCTCTCTATTGTGTCGAAAAATGATTTACAATTTTCTTCTTCTATTTATAGGCAACCTAAACATTGCTTCTACATGAATGGACTGACTCTCCATTAAAGACTGTAATAACTATCTATTTTTCAGAAATAAATTCGACTGGTTTACATTGCAGAATCGTGGACTCTTCCCTCTTGTCAGACTGACCGACAAGATATTGACTGATACAGACTCTCACAGAGTCAGCTGAGAGGCAGGTATGGATCTGCGAGTGATTAATATTTCCAACAAACTGGAAACTGCCATTTCATTTATGTGTTGAGATTATCTCATTATCATATAGGGCGCTCGTTTCCACCTTTTTTGAAGACTCAACATTCTTTGATGATACTGGAGCTCTCCAATAACACCCTCACAGGAAAAATCCCTTCATGGGTGTGGAGTCTTCCCAAGCTCGAGAGGTTAGTTCTATCGCACAATCAGTTGGAAGGGCCAATACAATCTGAGTTGTATACCTCTACCTCTTTGAAGCAGGTGGAGCTACGGGACAATCACATGCATGGGAATTTTCTTAATGCTGTCGAAAATTCCGTTGCGGGATTCCCTTGGGAACTTGATCTGTCAATTAAAAATATTACCGGTCCAGTTCCCCAAGAAATCTGCACGATGTTGCGTACTTCAAATTTCTTATCCTTAGCATTGAATAAACTCCAAGGGCATATTCGTGCTTGCATTTGTGATCAAACAATGTATCTAGAAGCTCTAGATCTTTCAAGCAATAAGCTGAATGCGCAGTTTCCTTCCAATTCCAGTAACTGCTCTTCTCTGAAGGTATTGAATGTAGCAAATAATCATTTTAGGACAGATACCGGTGGAACTAGGAAAGTAAACTTCAGGTATTGCACATCAACGACAACAGGATAAGTGGGCTTATTCCATCATCCCTGCGAAATTGCAAGATGTTTGGAAATTTTGGATTTGAGTGGAAACCACTTATCGGGCAAAGTGCTTGATTGGATTACACATCTTTTGACGCTTCACATTCTTGTTCTCAGATCAAATAATTTACAAGGTGGGATTCTGACTCAGATTTGCTACCTTCATAAACTTCAATTTCTTGACTTAGCAACGAACAATTTGTTAGGGTCTATACCACTTTGTTTCTCAAACTTGTCAACATTGAGGAATAAAACTTTCACAAGTTCAAGGTCTTCTATACTTAGATACGGAGATTACTACAATGAAGAAATTTACCTGGTTGTCAAAGGTCAAAAGTGGGCGTATAAATACATCCTCTCTAGTGTGTTTTCCTTGGATATCTCGACAAACAACCTAAGTGTCACATCCCTGTTGACATGGGATATCTGAAGGGTTTACATTCTTTGAATCTATCACATACTCACCTTACTGGAAACATTCCGCATGAACTTGGGGAAATGGAGAATTTAGAAGCGTTGGATATTTCGTGCAACCATTTATAGGAAAGAATACCTAAAACATTTTCAGATCCGGACTTCCTGGGTTACTTAGACCTATCTAAGTCACATGACACAAGGACACGAGACACGGAGGACACGAAAATACGAGTATTCGACACGAGACACGCCGACCCCAGAAATAGGACACGGGGGACACGTTTTATATATATATTAAAAAATTATATATATATATATATATATTATAAAAATACATAAAGATCTACATTTTTTAAAAACTAGAAGTATATACAGTGTACATCAATCATAATATCATTCAATTGAAATTTGTCAATGATGAATCAGTAATAAAATTATCAATGAATCATGAACTTTGAACCATAAATTGCATATCTGATATTTCTCAATCGTCTTCTTGCTCCTCCATGTCAAAATTAATAGTACTGTCGTAGCTCTTTCCTCTATCCTCCTCCTTTATACCCTTTTTGATAGGATACATATCCAGAAATTAGGACACGTTCCTGGCAAGTGTCCGACACGTGCTGGAAAGTGTCCAGATTTTGGGACACGAAAATTATGGTGTCAGACACGTATTAGGGCAAGTGTCGTGTCCGACACGTGGAATACGGGACACGGGCCCTATTTGGAAGTGTCCTGTTACTTAGAGACCTATCAAATAATAATCTGTCGGGGAGGATTCCAGATCTACCACATTTGGAGACATTTGAGGTGTCTTCATTCTTGGGTAATCCGGAGGTTTGTGGTCCTCAAGTTCTTAAAGAATTCACATATGATAGTTCTTATTCTGGAGAAGGGGAGAAGAGTGAGGAAGCTGAACAATGGTGGGAATCGTGGAAAGCTGCAATGGGTATGGGATGGGGAGGAGAGTGAGGAAGGTGAACAATGGTGGGAATCATGGAAAGTTGCGATGGGTATGGGATGCGCAATTGGGCCTGGAAGTGTGATAGGAGTGTTAGCGTTAAGCAGGCGATTGAGCAAAAGATATTATGAGTATATGGATAGCATTGTGAACCTGTTTTGAATATGGAAACTGTATTTGTAATGGGCATATATCTCAGTAATTAAGAAAACTGGTGCAAAAGCAATAATGTTAAGTATGTAAACTCGATAGGCCATAAGTTAGATTGGTTTATGCTTAATTAAGTGTAATGAAACATTTTTATGTTTCGAGTGTTGGAGATTGACTACATCAAATATCATAAAAATATAAATAAAATAAATTTATAATGCTATTTGCTATATTGATTTAGAATTAATAATTTAAACTTTTTTATATTCATATATTAATAATTTAAATTGTTTTAGATTCTTATAAGTAGCTAAAAACACTGATTTTCCAATATTATATTAATTATTCCATTTCATGTAATTAATGACTTTAAAATTTGTGGAACTTATTCATTTCGTAGAAGTTGTTTCATTTTCATAACAGCTTTTAAAATGGAATGGTTGGTTTTTCAAGTATGTGGGTTCTAAGTATTTCATTTCGAACCAATAAAACAGCCCGAAAATTGATAATTATATCGATTAAGACGTTTAAAAGTTTATTTGATGGAATATTGATATTGTTTTTTAAGTATTACATTCAGTTATAACTTAGTTTTAAATTTGAAAGAAATATTTTCTTCCATTTAAATATGTACAACAATAAGGCAACCTCGTTTAACTTGAAATCTCTTTTCATTATCCATGTTGTGAATATTAAGTTGAAATCCCCTTTCAATATTAAGTTACCATGTTTTCTCTTTTGCATGATCAATATTTTTTTCATAATGAATATTATTGTGGGTGACTTTTTATTACGTCTTTTTTAAATTAACATATAAATATATTAACCTAATATGTTAATATAAATTATTTAAATATTAATAACATATATTATTTAAATTTTAAATATTAATATTAGAAAACAACATCATCAATTTTTTGTTATTTGTTTTTACTTATATAAATTACTATCACACTATTAAATCAAATTTTTAAATTATGTTTTAATTTTGTTATCAAAGTCATTTTAATTGTTTATTTCAAGTACTTATAAAAATGTGGTGAGATGATTAGGTTTGTGTTAATGTGGAGACCCAAGTTCAAATACATGTTATAAAAATTTGCCTTATAAATATATTAAATATGGTGGCCATATCTACAAATGCCAGCTATATATGGTAGCCATATCTATATATGGACCATGAAGGCCATATTTATGGTGGTCATAACTACAAATGCCACCCGCATATTATCCTCATTTTGAATTCTTTCATTGGGGCTATCTCAACAATTCTTGCATCATTTTCCTCTCTAAAAGCTACATGTTTAGCTTTGGATTCGATATTAGAATATGTCGTTCTTAGTTCTTATTGTTGGTCAATTGCCATTTATTGTGATCGCTTTTGGAAAAATGCTCTCTTTTTATCGAGATTTCTTTTAGTCTCTTTCTACATTTGGTCTAGAGTCATTTGTTTTCATGCTCTTTATTGTTCATTTTTTTCTTCTTAATTCTTCTTTTTGTCCAATGATATCTGCTAAATTATTTCTACATCACCTAACATGTTCTCATTTCTATCTTTTTACTTCCTCTATATGCATAGCATCAATATCTCGTCAAACACTATAGTCAATTTCATTGAATCAGATAAAATTGAAATCAATGCATTGTACTCAATCAAGAACCATAGTCAATTGAACTGAATCAAACAACACTGGATTTAATGCATTGTACTCAATCAAGAACCATAGTTAATTGAACTGAATCAAACAACACTGGATTTAATGCATTGTACTCAATCAAGAGGCATAGTATACTAAATTGAACCATATAACACTAAAATCAATGAAGTGTACTCAATCAAAAGGCATAGTCTACTGAATTGAAACAAATGACACTGAAATCAATGCAATGTACTCAATCGAGAGCTATAGTCTATTGAATTGAACATGGTAACACTGAAACCAATGGTCCCTCTTATGAAGTTGAGGGACCCTTCTGATGCAATCTTAGTTTCGCAAAATCTGCGGAATTTTAGTGAATAAAAACACTTTTCCTTGAACTAGGCATGGGCAAGGTCAAGCCTACCATGTCATTAAACACACACGATAGAAAGAAACAACTGTAACATCTCCAAATTTTGTAAATAATTTTTTTTCAAGTATTGACTATCTGTAATTATAAAGGATAAAATAGTCCTTACAATGTTTAAATTTGCGTTTAACATAAACTTACATCATTACGACAAACATTAAAATGTGACTTAGGTCTAGCTGCAAACAAAAAGGATAACAAAATCCATATGATCTTTAAAAGATGTTTAGTCTTTCATCCATTTAACCTAAATGACTCTTTAGGATGATATTATGCAGCGACTTATTATTATGAAGACACTACTTTACTTGATGTCAATTTTATGAAAAAATGCCACTTTTATTTTCTGTCGGTTAAAGTTGTTTTGCTTGATGGTTATGTTCTCTTTGCATGCCACTTGACCCTACTTAAATTCTAGGAGAAATGGGTTACAAGTCTTACTTAGCGTTTATGGCTAACGCAGACCTTATGTATCTTTTATGCAGGTGTTGAACAAAGAAGTCTTACAACAACCTAGCTATCACAAAAAAATCCTAAGCTAAGTATATATATAACCACTCGTAAGCAAGGCCTAAGCGTTTGCAAACAAAACTTACCTTATTCATATAAAACAAAATACAAGCATACCATAAAATGTTATGGCATTAAGTAATGAAATGGGATGGTTTTGGTACTATATGGTCTAGGTAGAAAATCATACACCAAGTGGCATTAAATGCTCATGTGATGGTTTGTGTACTCCAGCTACCGATCACTCTGCATGTCAACTCGTAAACCTTAGGGGCCCTAATGCACCTCATAAATCATTGTCTCCTTGTCATTGAAGCTCTGTATCTACATTGTATTCTTTTTTTCTCCTTGGCTTGACCAATCTCTATCTGCATTGTTGTGTAACTCCATAGTGTGTTTCAATGGTGGAGGAGCCGAGGTTCTTGACTCTCGACACCAATCATCCTCCTCTAAGTGAGGGAGGTTTTTTTTGAGTGGATCTGATTCCATGAGTGACACCAATGATAAATTTCTTGCTTCCATAACGACCTTTTCAACATTTAAAGGGTAAGCTTCTTTCCCACGATTATGTTATTCTTTTTCCATTGTCATAAAAATAGTATATGGTTAATGTGCTTAACCTCTTTGAGTTTCAAGTGTAAGAGGTTTCGAAAGGGTTGTAGTACTTAGAATATAAAAGTTTGTTGCATTGGAAAGAGTTCTAGTCTTGGTAAGACATGTCACCTTGTTTTCTCGTGGTTCTGTGGCTTGACCAATGTTCTCATGGCATGGTCTAATTTGTGTGCTTCATTGTTGTTAAGAAACAAAAGATGGTAACCTCCTTGGTTCTTCCTTGTGGCATTTATAATGATTTGTAAGAAGGTATTCCTTGACTGTGGAGTTGAGGAAATGTAACGTATTTTTTTATGGGTTTGAAAGATAGAGATCTTACTTAAGAAGTGTTTGAGCAGTCGATTGACTGTCGCTTTGAAAACTTGTAAATGTTTATAAAGGAACTCTTGTGAGGTTTTTTTGTTGTATCTACACGGTCAAATTTTTATTCCTAAATATTATCTTATTTTTAACTCTATAATTTTGTTTTGCTAGTAAAAATATTTTTAAAGATGAAATGTTGTTTATATTCTCTCGCACTTAGTTAAAGCAGTAATTGATAAGCGTAATGTCAGGGCCATGAGGCCATTACTCTGTTTTTTATTTTTTATATAAAGATGAAAATAGGGCCGCGAGGCCACTACAATATCGATAAATGTTTAAGTAGATATCATTATGTTTATATATGATTTAGCATTTCGTTGTTTAGGTTAAGCGATGAAGAGGAGCATGAAACTCCCATAGATGCATGAAACTCCCAGTAGATATCACTATGTTCAGATATGATTTACCGTCAAACTGAACTTAGCAGAGATGTCACATTTGACGAAGATACATCCTTTAGGAAGTCAAATAAAGTTAAGGAAGATGAAGAGGAGCATGAAACTCCCAAATATGCATAAATTCATAAACTAGTTAGGAACGAAGAAGAAGATTAGATACCTGAGGATCATGATATGATAGAACCTCAGTTACCTAAATAATTACCAAGTGAAGTGATTTCTCAAAAGATAAAAACTTCCTAGGCTCGTGAAGTAATCGAAGTTCAGAAAAAATACATGGTTCCCCAGAAGGAACCATCTGAGAAAGAAAGAATCCAAATTCATACATACCCTAGTTTTATGGATTTGATGTGTGATCTAATTGATAAAGAACCAACATGTTTTGAAGAAGCAATAAAACAAAAGGAGTGGGATGATGCAATGGTCAAGGAGTACCAATCCATTATAAATAATGATGTGTGGGAAATAGTACCAAGACCAAAAGAAAAATCAATGGTATCCTCGAAATGAATCTTCAAAACTAAACACTCAGCATATGCTAGTATAGAAAAGTACAAGGAAAGATTTGTAGCTTGAGGATTCCCTCAAAAAGAGGGAATCGACTATGAGGAGATGTTTGCATCAATGGCTAGGTACACCTCAATCAGAACCATCCATGCCTTGGCATTAAATATGAAGTGGAAGTTGCATCAGTTGGATGTGAAGAAAATGTTTCTAAATGGCTTAATTAAAAAAGAGGTATATATCGAACAACTGCAAGGGTTCTAGATTAGCTTATGAATCAAGGAATTTAAAAACACATGAAAATAATTATTCTACTTATGATCTAGAGTTGGCTACCATAATTCATGCTCTAAAAATGTGGCACCATCATCTAATCGGTAAAAAATTCTTATTAATGTCTGATAACATACACTTGAAATACTTGTTTGATCAACAAAATATGAACACAAGGAAAGAACTTAGATGGTTAGCGTTCCTTAGAGAATACGATTTTGAGATCAAACACATCAAAGGAAAGGAAAACAAAGTTGTTGATGCCTTAAGTAGAAATGCAATAATGAATTTAATAGCTGCCATTAGAAGCTACAAAACAAAATTAGATGATAAATTGTAAGTGGGAAATTATCAGTCTCGATTTTATAGCTGGATTACCTAAAAATCATAAGCAAAATGATTCTATAATGGTAGTGGTAGGCAAACTAAGAAAGAAACAAATTTTACACCCATTAAAAATACTTATAAGGATGCTAACATTCCTGACATCTTTATCAATGATTTTTTTCGATTGCATGGAATTCTGAATGTAATATATTCTGACAAAGATCCTAAGTTTACTGGTAATTTTTGGAAGTCATTGTTTAAAGGACTAGATACTAAATTAAATTTCGGTACTTCTTATCTCTACAAATGGATGGAAAACAAAGAAACAGTAAATCAATTTCTAGAGGATATGTTAAGGATGTATGTTAGAGATCATCCAAAGAAATGGGAAGATTCTTTACACTTAGTTCAATTTTTGTATAATAATCACTATGAGGTTTAAGCTAAACTTAGTCCTTTTGAAATATTGTATGGTAGTAAATGTAGTACTCCCATTTCATAGAGTAATCTGGTTGACAGATTGATGTTAGAACCTGACTTGTTAAAAGAACATGAACTAATAGTGAAACAGGTACAAAGCAATATGAAAAGTGCACAAGACATACAAAAGAGTCATGCACACCTTAAAAGAATTTAGAAATAATTTCAAGTATATGAGCATGTGTTTATCAAGGTAAAACCCAGAAAGAGATCCTTTAAGTTGGGGAGTTCTGTTAAATTAGCACCAATGTATTGTGGACCGTTTGAAATATTCAAAAGAGTTGTACCAATGGCTTATCAGTTAGCTTTGCCACCTAATCTTAGAATACATAATGTATTTCATATTTGCATATTGAAAAATTATGTGCATGATGCTATTCATGTGATCGATTGTAATGTTATTCAAGTAGAACCCGAAGGATATTTTTAGGTGGAACCTGACTATATTCTTGATAGGAGGGAATTGTTTCTCCAGAATCGCACCATTGGACAGGTAAAAGTGCAATGGAAGCACCTAAGTCCAGATGAAGTAACCTGGGAATTGGATATTCATATGCGGGAGGCATATCCGATTCTGTTCCACAAAGACTCAGAATAAACTTAAGCAACATCCAGGATGATGTTGAACTTAAGAGGGTGTGTTTGTAACCCACCTAGAATTGAAAAATAATTTTTTTTATTTATTTGAGAAAAAAATTATTTTAAAAGTTATTGTAAAGTTTTTATGACCAAGGATGGTCAAGGATGACTGTAATTCAATATTTTATTTATTTAACTATTTAAAAGAAGAGACACCTATCCAAATAATATTGTTGAAGAGTGTTCACTGACCCACTGGGAGGAATGAGCAGTTGTAGAAGGCCAAATGACAAGTTGAAACAATAGCATATCACTTTCCAGTTGTTGCAAGAGGAAAAATCCCTAAAATTGTGGTCATGTTCCCTGAGAAGAGGAAATGAAATGGTGGCTCATTTAATTTCAAAACTGACCCAAAGACCTAGGAAATCTTATAAATACCATCGAATGGAGCAGGAGGCTCATTACATTCTATTCCAAGTGATTAGAGCCTTGTGAATTGCTGCACAAGGAAAATTCAGGCACAAAAGAGGAATTTGATGAGGGGATAGCTAAAGTGAAATTGATAAGAGTTAAGTCTGGTAGTGAGTTGCTAAGTTGTAGAGATTTTGGTGTGGTCCGTTACACAGCCTTTTCGTCTCGGTGGTTCAGTAAAAAATCTTGGGGGTCCTAAAGAAAGTAATAATGGATGCTTTTAAGAGACGATTGGGAGGAACAATCTTCTTTGGGTGTTTTCCCCCTTCTACGGTTACCTAGGTTCTAAGATGTTTTGTTTATTATCTGTAAATTTATTTCATATCTATATCTGAAGGTTTATGAATGTTGAAGGATGTTTCTAAGCTATTAAATATTACTGAATTAGATTAGGTTAGATAGATTTTACTTTTGTAAATATTTTATAAAGAATGCTATAGTTTTTACAAGTTTAATGGAAGAAATGTAGATTACATTAGTTATTCTATAAAGAAAAATATGTAGATATGTAGCTATCATATTATAAACACTTTCATAGTTTATTATGCTGACCTTCTTTAAGATTCACTTCTTTTACTTTCATATGTTATTATACTCATTGTTTAGTAAATAATGAATTTGATTCATCTAGTTCTTACTTTAAGTTAGCTCTTAAAAACAAATTAAGTTACTAAATTTTCTAAATAGAGTACAATTCCGTCAATAAGTAAACACTTACCACCTATTATAGCTGATAGGATTTATTAGGATAATATAGTATTATAATTCATGCATTTATAAAATGTCATGTCCAATAATGATATTTAGGAACATAACCATAAGTATAAGTTCCTAAAAGTATTATCCAGTACTACATAACTTCTATAAATTAAAGAACACAATCATTACATCCGAAAGGCTTACACTTTCACAGAAGGTAAATGAGGGTTGAAAGACTCAAACAAAACTCATACATGAATCGATTTAACTATACAAAGACATATTATAAAGTATTATATATATATTATTAAATAAATATTACTTATTATCTACAAATTTATTTCCATCTTTTAATTTGTAAAGTATAAAGACTAATTTCATTAAAGAAGATAGCATAACTAAATCTATACTAAGTAAACCATCATCAAAGATAAGCGTAGCTCTGTTTCACAAGCTAAATTGTAACAATGATATATTTTATTCAAACACTTATTATAATCGTATATAAATAACCAAGAGGAATAATCCAATATAGAAATGGATAGGTCGAGGGTTCAAAACCAATACACTTCTAAATTATAACTCTTTAGAGCGAGAAGGTCCTTTGTTCCTGCATTAAGGGTTTTAAGAAAATATAAAACACACTAAAATAAGAATCTAATATAAACCACAACAATAATTATGAAACACTTAGTAGCCTCACGGTTTCATGGTTTTATCCAACCATTGAAATACTAGCTCAACAACTTAACACAATAACTTTTATTTTTAAATATGTCAAAATCACAGTGGCCTTGTTGCAACTGATTTTACCACACATGGTGGATCACACATTTATGGCCTTCCCTATCCCTCTACAAACTCTTTGAACCCCATGGACCATTTTTGTACCTTTTATGTTTCCAATATGATCCCTAAAAACATGCATTATTTTCTATACACGACTTTTAAACATATTCTCACGTATATACATAGATATGACCCTCAAACTCACGTACATCGGAATGTGTGCAAAAGGTCAAATAGTTTTGGAGTTTTCCTTGATGTGGATCCAAGTCACTTGTCTCTTGGCCTTCCATATTCCTTTAGATCGCTTGGATTTGACCTTCCATTAGCCCATTGAAGCACTATATAAGGAACCCTTTGGATACATTGAAAGGAGAGGAATTGAAGAGTAAGAAAACTATAGTCCATTGTTGCCAAATTTTATACTTGAGTCTGCATCCCTTTGTCCTTTGGAGCACTTTGTGTTCTTCCCAAGCTTTCCTTTGCTTGTGAGCTTGCTATCGAGAGATGGAGGATTGAAGTGGTGGAGGCCCAGGTGGAGGACTTAGTTTCTCCAGTTCACAGACGTGCCGACAGAGGTTGTCACTATTGTAATCTTTGATTTATATTAATAGAAATATATTTTTCCATCCAATAATGTGTATTTAAATGAGTATTGAATCCATGGATGCTTTTAAATGCTTATATGTTATTGATTATATATTCTAGAGTAGGTCTAACACCATTATATAGCATGCTTGTCTTGTTTGATTAATGTTGAGAGAGAAAATCACTAATACAAGCGAGAGTGGAAAAGCTCAACGGGGATCTACATCAACCATCCGGAATAAGGTATGTTTCTAGATCCCTTAGTGTTAGATGTTGTGTTTCTCTTGCATATAGGAAAGGATTGATTTTTGCGGTTACTCTGTCTTTTGTGGTACCCCAAGCCATAGGAATTTTCTCTGCAACAGAATTGGTGACCATACTGGGGAGTTCCTAGTCATTTCCTTTGGGGATTTTATCGACATTCAATGTTATTGAATTGCTCTGATATCTCTGTTTCTGAGTCGGGTCTCGGGGTATGATTTCGTGTAGTGTCTGATAGGAGTAAATTTTGTCTCAACTTGTCTGTTTACCTTCTTTTTTATCTCTTTTCCTTCATGTACGCGAGTTTTGTCTTCACAGTCACATGTACACGTGGTTTTTACTAGGATATCCACGTATATATGAGGGTTTTCTGCACACAGTCACGTAGGCCCTCAGTTTTTCCTTGTTGGGGAAGATTAAGTGTTGCTGGGTGAGTTTGGATAATTGCTGAGTCTTCTTGGATGCTTCTAGAATCTGTATACAACTCTATTTCTGACCAGAGATGCCTTTTAGTTTGAATTTTTTCAAAATGTTCTTCTTATTGAATTTTCTATTTTTTGTTTTGGGATTAGGGCATTAGGTCTCTTTTACCTTAGTGATTTTCTTAGGTGTTGTCTGATAGTGGTTGCAAAGTCTAGGGGTTGTAGAGTCATACTTTTGCTTTATTATCTCATTTTAATTCAAAAAATACAAAAACATTTTCTTTTTGCATCATTATGCATTGTTGCATTTTCCATGGTACTTGCATTAGGTTTGCTTGGAGAAGTATTAGTCATATTTTCATATAGGAATGATTTCATCTTCATTTAAAGGAAATTTGTGCACTTCATGTAGTAGCATACCTCATTTTTCATTCGACACAGTGCATTTGCATTAATTGTTAGGTGTGCATTTTACTTCTTGTTGCATCATAACATCATTAGTTGCACGACCATTTACCCTTCTTCAATAATAATTCAATTAAAATCAATGCATAATAAAATAAATTACACTCTTTTTCTTTTATAGGGTGCATCTACAAGATTAGGTTTTAGGGTCTTGGAATAGTTCACTGTGAGTAAATTCTCCAAGACCACTAAATGAAACATTTATGTGTCTCTCCAGGTGAGAGTGTGAAATTCCTTTATATAATTAGTGTTTCTCAAGATCCTCCTCTTACAAGGGAGTTAAGCACGAGGCAGTGTGAGTGGTTATTGATTGGGATGACCCCTGGTCATAACTGAGTAGCACCAGAGATATTTCCAGGATTGTATTCATATCTGGGGGCTCTTTTGAGAGTTTCAGTCTTTGCTACCCTACCCATACGGTCAATCCCGCCTGTGACTGTCTGCCTGAGCATTGATTATATTGAGGTTACCTTAGTTTCCTTACCTAGGTTATCGAGGGGGTACTTTGCAGAGGTTATTCTGCAGGTGTCTTGGCTAGGTAGGGGTCAGACAGCACAGTCGCTATATGCGTTGAAGCCGAGGGCCACTATAATTGGTTATGAACCTCCGCTTATTGTTTATGGGAGTCTCAAGCCTCTCCTAGGCGAGACATACTTGCTTCATTCGGGAGCTCACATATCCTACCCTTATTTTCTTGTGATTTGGATTTATATTGTATAGGTGTATGCTCTGTGCACGCTAGTTTGCCTAGGGTTTGCATAATTAGATAGAGTATTTTTCATTTTTTGAGTCATTACAGATACGGGTGTGGCACTTCACCATTCTCGTCATTTAGCAGGACTTCTTCCTTCCATGTCTCCTCCTCCTTCAGGAGAGATAAATATAAATTCTGGGAGGACTTCTCACTTTGATTCACACACAATGGGAGATCATGAGGATGAGATTCCTAAGATGTCTTCTCCACCTCATGAGGTTGGGGATGTAGATTCTACTCCTGTATATGATCCATCACCAGAAATACCTTAACATTCTGGTTATGATCCCTCATTCACAAGTCTTCGGTATTGGTTACCAGGTGACGAGACTCATCATGAACCCACAAGCACTAGTTATATTCGTTATGGCATGCCTGATATTCTTGCACATGATCCGGAACATAATGTTGAGTCAAAAATTGAACCTAGTACTACGCCTGGGGCACTCCTATTCCTTTCCATGTGGAGAGATTTTGGAGCACTAGTCACATTGCACCTTCCATCCTAGTGGTGGAAGCTACCTCACATGTCCATCGTAGACCTAGTTTTAGTAGTCATATGTGGATACCATAATCGAGACGAGTGACCATAATGAACGCCACTTACATCCCTTCACATGTCCCTTCATCCTCAAAACCTACTCCTTCAAATGCATTTTTGACAACCCTTCCTCCCCCTCATTCACGTGGTCCTTCAGGCCAGAATATCGCCACTAGCCATGTTCGTACTGCGACTGCTCACGTGATAGTATCTCAGAGTCACATATTTCATGTTGTCTTCGGAGGTCATATTCATGTTTCTGGATCATTTCATGGTCCATCACAAGGAGTTCCCCATATCCCTAATTATGGAGCTTCTCATGGGACATCCCATGGGACACCTTATGGAGCTTCTCATGGACAATCTTATGGACTACACTATGGAAAAAAATATCAACCCTATGGGTATGGGTATCAACAACCTGCTTAATCTTCTAATTATGGCTTTGTAGCACTGCATAGTCAAGGAACACCACATCATAATGCTTGCATGCAGCCCTACATGGGTCAAATGGGAGGGGGATATTATGGCCAAGGCCATGTTATTTACAGTACTCAGCTTTATATGAACTAGAACTATTAGGGAGCATGGAATAGACCCACTCAACCTAGGATCCCTTTCCTCACAACGTTGAACTTACTTGAATTATCCAGACTTATGAACAATCTGGTATCTCATGACCTGGCTTGGACGACTGTCCCTAACAAGCTTCCCTCGGGAATTCCCATGTTTGAGGGAAAAACGAGAGAAGATCCTAGTGAACATGTCACTACTTTTCACCTTTGGTTCTCTTCTAATTCCTTACATGATGACTCAATATGCTTAATGCTATTTCAACGCACCCTCACTGGGCCTGCAATGAAGTGGTATAAAGAGTGACCAAGGGGGGCATTTGTTTTGTTCGATGACCTTGCCATGAATTTCCTCAGTCACTTTCAGCTACTCATGCGTTACGACATTGGTATAGAACTCTTATCGACATTTTGACAAGACAAAGCCACACATATCTCAAATCATATCCAAGACTAGCGTAGATGGAAGAGATTGATTAAAGCCTTTATACCACTGAAATTTCTCCTTGAGTGGTTCATCAAATCATTGTTACCTTACCTCATGAAGGATGTTTCTACATGCAGAGTCCAGAATGAGGAACAAGAAATCTCTAGGGCACAAGAGTTGGATTTGATCTACACTCGATCCAGACTTTTGTATGAGATCATACCTATCGCTCCACGCTCTAGTTTCGATCCCAAGATCAAGCCTGGCCCACATGTCGATGGCATTGTGGGCTGTACAAGTTCCAAACCTATGGATTCGGTTGTAAAACAAGTGAGTCAATTGTCTAATACTCAATCCGCTTCAGGACAAGCCACAGCTTCGTCTCAACCCACCCAAACGGTGAGTGTACATTCGATGAAATCGTCAGACCATAAGGGCAACTAGCAGCCTGGAAGGAATAAGAAAAATGGTAAACATAATCGTAAGGGTTGGAATAAGAATGAAAATGCCAATTTTAATGACAAGAATGGCCACAATGCTGGGGGGACAAGCAGTCTAAATGTAAGGTTAAGTTTCCTTGCAAATTGTGTAAGGAGGACCACCTCACTCACTTGTGCCCTCATATGGAAGATGCCTCAAGGTTCATATCACAAGGCCTAGCTGTGCTAACTAATCCTTTACGCCATAATAAAAATATGAACTCAAGGACCAATGATCCTCATTGTGCATCAGGCGAAGATCAAAATCCACCAGAAGCCAATACTGGTCATGGTTGCATCAACATGGTACGTGCTACTAAAGTCGTGACTCATGTGAAAGATTATGGTTCGTCACAACCAGACCTTGGAAAAGAACCCACTCCACCCGAGAGCCCTTTGCGTATCGAAAACTGAGCTGTCTCAATCTGCTACCATGTTGACTACCTTTGATGGTAGATCATTTCGGCCGCATGAGATTCTTGTTGCTCTTAAGGTCCAATTGGGAGGGAAGACCATCACAATCGAGGTCAAGGTGGTTGATGCACCCCTTCACTACAATCTTTTACTGGGTCAGAATTGGATGTATAGTATGCAAGCCGTAGCCTCTTCTCTCTTTCGAGTAGTATGCATTCCATTTAATGGGAAGATTGTTACGATTGATCAGACATAATTTCGTAATCCGAGTGTTAGTGCATCGTCAGGAGATTTTATCTCGATTATCAATCATTTTCAGCCGGCAATTAGGAGTGTGGGTGTGGGTATGTATCCATCTCTTATGAGGACCTTTAGTTGTCCTATGACTGTTGTTATGATCATATCTAGTTCCAGTCGGGCTTCTCCTTCATTGAATTAGGTGTCTTTTCGCATAACCCATATGGAATATCCTTGGATTCTTCCTTCACCGAGTCCTTTGAATGGACCTGTCAAAATATATGTGTCGTTGCATGGAGCAATGATAGCATATCAAGTGAATCTTGATTGTGTTGTAGAGCCTAGTCCTTCCTCTTCACAGACGAAGGAGGAGGACCCGTATGTGCTATCTACATGGGCAGTTGAGTCCTCTCACGCACATGATTTCCTTGATGATGTTTTTCCATCAGATGAAGCCATTATTGAGGACATGTCTGGGGTTGAGCCACCTTGGGAAGAGTTACATCATAGATCCTATTTTCTTCCCAAGCTTAACCGTATCAATCATGAGGACTTTAGGGAGATTCTTAGTGACAAGATTGGTAGTCCCATGGTTCCATTGAGCTCTCATGGTCAGATGGCTGATGGGAACATGGAAAATTTATCACCTACAATTAATATCAATATCTCTCATGATCCTGGAAAGGTTGAGAATGTCTACATTGGGGTGGATTGTTCCACTGATGAGATCAAGGAGTATACCGAGCTATTTAAAAATTTTCGTGACATCTTTGCTTGGTCATATGAGGAAATGCTAGGTATCGATCGTCGTATTCTCGAACATGAAATTAAGACCTATCCGAATGTGAAACTCGTTCGACAACATTTGCGTGCGGTGAATCCTAGAAAAGAACCCGTTATTAAGGATGAGATAGAGAAGCTGTTAAAAGTCGGTTTTATCTATCCCGTTCCCTTGACGGAGTGGGTTTCAAATCCTGTTCTAGTTGATGAAAAGCAGGGAGTGATCCATATATGCATTGATTTCTGTGTTTTAAATCGGGCTTGTCCTAAGGATAATTTTCCCACACCATTTATTGATAAGATTTTGGATGAGTGTGCAACAAGCGAGGTATCCTCCTTCATGGACGGTTCTTTTGGATATAATTAGATTCAGGTCAAACCCGAGGATCAACATAAAACTGCATTTATTTTTCCTTGGGGTACGCTTGCATATCGAAAGATGCCTTTCGGTCTTAAAAATGCCAGAGCCACATTTCAACGGGCTATGACCTTAATTTTTCATGATCTCAAAACAATTATTGAAGTGTATTTGGATGACCTTGCTGCTCATTCTCATCTGAGAGTGCGTCATCAATACCATTTGAGATTAGTATTCAAAATATGCCACCATTACCATGTAAGGTTAAATCATCATAAGTTCATATTTTGCGTAACCGTTGGTCGCTTGCTAGGGTTCATTGTATCCAAGGAGGGTATAAGAGTCGATCCCTTAAAGGTTGAGGCAATACTTCAATTGTCTCCCNAAGGCATGGAAAATTTCTTACAAAGATTATTGGTTTATTTTTTCAATTTGACTAAAGGCTTTATGCGTCTTTTAAAGAAGGACACTACTTTTTGTTGGGATGAGCGAGCCTAGGAGTCCTTTGATTCTCTTAAGCGAGCCTTAGCATCGGCCCCCGTGCTTAGTCCACCTAACTATAGCCATGATTTTTTGATTTATGTGGCTGCATCCATGGAGACGGTTGGTATGTTTTTGGTTCAGGAGGATGAGGAGCTCCACGAGCATGTCATATATATTTGAGCTGGAACCTTATTGATGCAGAAATCTGTTATTCTCATGTGGAGAAACTTACCTTGGCCAATGTTCATGCAGTTTAGAGATTGAGACACTACATTCTCCTTCACCATAACTTAGTGGTAGCTCATGTCAATCCATTTCAGTTCATCCTCACTAGAAGGATGATCGGGGGAAAATATAATAAGTGGATTGTTATTTTGCAAGAATTTGATCTTGAATTTGTTTCAGTGAAATCGAAGAAATTGTTAATCTTTGCGGAGCTCATTTTTTATTTTCCAAGTGTGGAGGAGGAGGAGGTTTATGAGGATATGTTTGTCAATGAGCATATTTTCCTTATCTCAACTTTGGACCCATGGTATGGGGATATCATTATATATTTTCAAACGTTGAATGTCCCTACTCACCTTTCACGGGATGAGCGACGACAATTACGTCATGTATCTAAGAACTACCTTCTAGTGGATAACACTTTGTACCATCATGGGGTAGATTCCATTTTAAGTCATTGTTTAACCCATGATGAGGTTGAGGTTGTGCTAAATGATTGCCATGGAGGGGGGTGTGGTGGTCATTTATCTTGGATTTCTACAGCCTAAAAAATATTGAGAGTAGGATATGTTTTTCCATCGATCTTCAAAGATTGTGTCAATGCGGTCAAGAAGTGTCACCCTTGCTAGATGTTTGCATGCAATATGCGATCGCATCCTACGCCATTACATCTGATTATCACCGCCGATCCCTTCACCCAAGTGGGGGCTTGATTTCATGGATTTCAACCCAGCTTCGGCTAAGGGGCATCATCACATTATAGTGGCTGTCAACGATTTCATGAAATGGGGTAAGGCTATGCCCATGATTAAATATGATGGTGAGATAGCCATGCATTTCATTTTCAATCAAATTATTACTTGGTTTGGCATTCCAAAAGATCTTGTCACTTACCATGCTAGGCACTTTCAGAATAAAATGATGGAAGAGTTGGCTTCGAAGTTAGGGTATAAGTAGGAGCACTCCTCTTCTTATTAACCCCAGGCGAATGGACAGATTGAAGTAGTGAATAAGTCACTTAAGTCCATTCTCCAACAAACCATCATGTAAAGCAATATGAATTGGCATATCATGTTATATCCTGCTTTGTGGGCCTATAGAACCGTGGTTAAGACTGCCACCGATTTCTCTCCATATCAGCTCGTGCATGGGGTGGAGTCTGTCTTGCCGATTGAATGCGAAATCCCTTTGTTGATGCTAGCTATAGAGATTTTACTAGACACGTCCGCATTGGAGGAACATTTGGTTCACTTAGAGCAGCTTGATGAGTAACGCCAGGATGCCTTAGTCACTCTAGAAGTAAATAAGCATCGCGTTAAGGTCCAATATGATAAGGTTGTCCATTCGAGGAGGTTTAGTGAAGGTGTTTTGGTCCTGTTATGGGATCAAGCTAAAGAACCCTTGGGGGCAGGAACATTTAATCCCATGTGGCATGGTTCTTACATAGTCAAACATGTGTTAGAGAAGGGAACCTATGAGCTAGTGAATTATGAAGGGATAGCCTTGGCAGAGCCTAGAAATGGGCTCTATCTTAAAAAATACTTTGCATGATCTTCAGCGAGGGATGATTATTGTATATTATTGTACAATTTTTTTCATAGTTAGGTTTTCTTATGGTGATCGGGTTTGTTGATTATATTTCGTTTCTTATGGCAAATGTCGATGGAGTCTTCCATTTACATAAGATTCGCTGATGGTGCTAGCCACTACACTCAAAACTAAGCTTCTATTTCTTGGGTTATTTATACTCCTACGAGTCAGGTATTGTCTTCAGGAGGAAAATGTTTATGGCCTTCTTCGAACAATGTTGCCAAGTATAGTGTCGTTATCGAGCTATTGCTGGATGCCATTTCACATGGTGTTCTCTCTATTGAGGTACGTCTTGATTCGCAGTTAGTGGTTTCACAGCTTAATGTCTTGTATCGTATTAGGGATCTGGCATTATTACAAAGATTCTTACGTGTGAGATTGCTACAACGACAATTTGAGAACATAACATACATACATGTTTCAAGAATTTTTAATCAAGTTGCTGACTCATATGCTAACTACATGTTAGATTGGCATTTGTTTCATAGACCATAAACATATCAATAACATACATTTTTACACACATGTAAATAAATAAAATCGATCATCATAAAAAAATTTCATTAAACATCCAAAATGTGATGTCATAACACAAAAATGGGGCTTCTGAGCCACCAAAATATAATACATGGTAGTACAAAAATGAAGCACTCACAGGTCCCTCAGCCTGAGATGGAGGAGGTGGGTTCTGATCATGGAAGCACACCATGGCTCTAGCTATTCGTCAAAATAATAGAACCCATGCCCATGGTACACCAACCACCTAGCGCTATATGGCCTCAGGCAAGTCCTCGACTTGTGCCATGGGTACCCTGTGTGTCAAGCGTACAAAGTTTGTGTGGATGCTTTGGAGCATCTGCTCTGCATCCACACCCATGATGTCATCTCCTCTTTCCCTCTGTCTATGGCAGGGAAAACCATCAGGTTGTCATGGTCTAACATCTGCATACACATGACAGATTGTCACTATGTGTCGTCACACCAAAACATGTCTTTTGAGTCAATATATCAAAAAACACAAAAAATTTAATAATTCAAAAAACTTAACAAGAGGGTTTGGGATTCGTTACCTATGTCTCCATATGCCACTCCTGGTGGTAGGGGCATGTCTGAATCTCCACGAAAATCTATCCTTTCATAGGGGTAGTCATCGATGGCAATGATCTACCGCTGCCACCATGGAAAGAAGTCCGCTAAGTAGGGGTTAGCCACCCTAACTCTGCCCAGCCTGTGCATTACATTTTCCCAACGTCGTTGGGCTAGATCTTGAACTCTGTGTGGAGGAATGTCCACTCTAGGGCTTAGCTCCAGTACACGCTCAAAGAATAACGTGCTCAGTATGCTGCCGAAACTGAAGTTTCTCACCCTTCCCATCTTGCAGCCACTGAGCTGCTACTTCATGTTACTCAACAGCGCAATGCTCTAGTCATATACTGTGGGTCTCATACACTCCACCACATAGAACATCAATGGCCATGAGGCCTAGTGGAGTGAAGCTAGACCGGATATCCTACCAAGTGCCAATAGTATGGACTTCAGTCCCAGTACCTGGATCAAGTTTGTCGAGATTTGACTCCCAAATTTTTCTGTGTCTGAAAAATAGTATACTAAAATGTACTCATTAATGGTAAGGACACCCCCAGTCCTACGCGAGCATAGGTTCACCACCGCTCCCCGTCGAGATAATCCAGTAATAAAATATATGTCCTCAATCTCTATAGTGAGAGACATATCGTCGATGTGGAAAGACTCTGAGTCTGGATCCCAGTAATCTACTAGCATCTATAGGAGTCTTGGTTTGGCCCTTAGGCTACCGAGACACCAAAACTTATATAAACCGCATGGACGTAGAGCTTGTTGAGAAATTAAGACACTTTGAACAGCTTCTTCTACATCTCCTGTTCCCTCTCCCTCCATTCTAGAACCATCCTACACATTAAAATTGATTGTTGGTCATTGTATACCTTAAAAATCCTTATGTGTGGCCGCATATGTGACTGTTTTCAAAACAACCATTTATGTACGTGGTTTTGGGAGGTTTTTCCGCGTATGGCCAGCCCTATACATGGACAAAACCTCGATATCCACGTGGGTCGAAACACCTATTTTAGATTGGCTTAAAAATTAAAATTGGCCATGGAATTTGAAAAAATTTACATGAAATGGGAAGAGGAGGACATGAGGAGTTATCTGGAACAAACGGTGTCAAATTTCACCAGAAAAACCTCCCAGAATTCGCATTGGAAGTTTTGATCTCAAATGGGTAAAAATTTCAAATGATATGGAATTTTTGAAATTTTTACTATTTATATTTTTTTTCGAAATTTTTGAAATTTTTTACCCACTTTCTATAGTTTTGAACCGTTTCTAACTATTTTGGACCGTTTTGGACTAATTTGATGATGTAGGAGTCCATTTTGAGTTTCGTTTTGATCATGGTTTTGACTCGTTTATGTCGATTCTGTAATGCCCATATTTGACTAGACATATCGACATGTTGCATTTTATTTTCTTAGTAAAAGTTGGACTCAGTTCGACTAAGTAAACCATATTTATGACATGATAGATGTCTAAGATGTTACTATGCTTATGTTGATACATTGATTGTGATGTTATGATTATGTTTGTGAGGTTACTATGTTATAGTTATCATGATATTCCTTTGTTCATAAAGACAGTATATGTTTAATTGTCATCATTGATAAATGTAATATATATATATATATATATATATATATGATGTGGTACATGGATATCGACCCATGATGTGATCAATTTAATGATTTATACAATGAAAGAAAATGTTGTTGATAATATGCACCCATTGATGATCGAATGGAGATATTATTATGAATGTATGTTTTCAAAGTACTAATCTGCAGGACACACGGGCTATCTAATACATGGATACTTTATATGAAGCATGGTATAGTACCTATTTCTGCATAAGAGCCTTGATTACCAAAATTGATGATACGATGACACAGACCAATAATCTCGATAGCAGCAAAGTATGTTTTGATAGGGCATATAGACCCAGGATGTTGAGAGGGATGGATGTGTTCCACCCTATGTTTTTATGATACCTGAGGTCATGGGAGGGCCGTGCTGAGACACGCTCCCCATGTTGTTGTGATGACGACGGTCGGGTACCCGAGGTCGTGGGAGGGCTGTGCTGAGACATGCTCCCAATGTTGTTGTGATGACGATAGTCAAATGCCTACTAGGAGAGGCTAGGTCCGTTGTTCAGCTGATGCTATCGCTCTGAGGTTCTTATGTGGTCAGGTCGGTGAAGCCGGCATCCACTTCTATACTAGCAGAGGAAGGATAGGGAGGGTGCGGACGTAGGTTAGGATGGGAGGATGTTATAGCTAGTATTGTGTTGGGTCAGGGGGGATCTACGACACCAAGATTAGTAGTAGTAGGTGTCTCTTCCTTGAAAATAATTGATTGAGTAATGAATATGAAAATATAATGATTTTATAACTTAATTCATTAATAATTAATGATTGATGATGATGAAAAGATTACATGTTTGTATGTTAATTCGGTTAGGTATTTGCGATCGTTATGTCTTGTATCCATGGATGTCCTATCTATGTGAATCATTATTATTTTGTTATTATTATTATTATTATTATTATATATAGGATATATGATGTTTTCTTATAGTACGTGTATGATCTATGCATGCATTAGCCACACATGCACACTTTGCACACGTATACCAATATCAGCATACCAATACTTAAAACAATCACTAATGGTATAGGTTTTAATAGGTAAATATGTTAATGAAATAATGAATGTTAAGTTAACATATTTATTAATGATAGGTGAACACTGTAATACGTAAGTGATCAAGTGTTGTAAATTAGAATAATCCTCAAAAGGTTGTCGTGTGTAGACTTAAACATTGTACATTTACATTAACAAAATTTTCAGGGTTGTTTAAATCCCCAAGGGTGCTTTGATTATGAATCTAGAGATAACATGCTCATGACTATGATGCTTTTTATTAAAAACAAACTACTATAAAATGCCTTTTATTATTAATGGTATTATTATTATTATTATTATTATTATTATTATTATAGTGCCTCTTGTGGTAAACATAACCGATAGTTTAATTAGACAATTATTTCTATTATTATTAGGATGATTATTATTAAGATCTTGTGTTAACCATAGTCATTTATTTAATTAAACAATTAATATTATTATTATTGTTATTATTACGTTCTTGTGGTAAACGTAGTCAATTGTTCAATTAAACCCAAGTAGAAATAACTAGAATAAAACAATGATTAATTAAATAGACCAAATCATTCCATGTAGGCTAAACATGTATATTGAACTATGAAATATTACCATCAAGATATGACATGATTGGTTTTATAATACTATATGATTACAAACATCGGATTCTGATCAAGTAAGACAACTAAGATACTCACGTGTAAACAAGATAATTACTAAATTATTACTTTATTCAACATAATTGATTTGAGTAGGACTAGCTATCAAACCACCATCCCGTGAGGGACCAATGGTGAACATTCCAAGAATTAATAAATGCTTGACAACCAACTTATTCGATTCAATTTAAATAACCCTAATTATTGGGATGCTCAAGATAAGGACAATTGAATAAATAAATGGATATTCATGATTAAAAGAGGCGATGGAGGAAGGTGGAAGGGAGGGGAAGAAGATGAGTATTTAGAGAGGTAACAAAGAGAGATGAGGGGGTTGGATTTTTTTGGGGGGAAATTAGACTCTGCATGAGGAGAATGGAGAGGAAAAACTTGAGGAGGGGGATAACTCAAGGACGAGAATATTTGTAAATGACTGAGAAGATAAAGAATTGAGAGGAAGTTGCTCTCAGTATTATTAGTCTCTGGGCTCAGGGGCTAGGGTCAGCACATGATGAGAGTTGGTCGGCAGGGTGGCACATCATTTTGTTAATCAAGGCTTGGATGGAAAGATGGAAGAGGAAGGAGCCTACAAGGTCTACAACAAAGTATTGGATCTACTACAACCACTAGTTCCAGGTATTTAAATTCCTGCATGGTATTATTGTCTAATTTACAAAAATTCATGAAGTTTATCAAACATGTACATCTCATATTTCTACATTAATATGTTTACAGTTCGTATTTGTACATTCAAATGTTTATAAAACTAATAGAATAGACATGAATATAAACCTATAATATGTTTAAAATGTATTGATTTTATTAAAAACTAACTCAGAATGAGCTTAAGTTAGAGAACATCACAGAGAAAGCGGACACAGTGCTCTACTGGTTATGCAGAGCACTATAGAATGGTATGAGAGCCCGGTTCCAAATATGGAACCATAGGGCCTACTTCCGCCTACATCAAACCAGTAAGTTAACGAGAAACAAAATCTTTCAAAAAAAAAGAAAACAGAAACTACCTGTAGAGTATAAGAACAAAACAAATTTGGACTTGGAACCTTGTTCCATACAATAGTATAATATGGTTTGAAGGCTTAGTTACTGAACTCTCTTGGTAGCCTCTTAGGCTCAATCCATTCCATAAACCTTGTATCGAAAGTTATTACCCTGCAAAGAAAAAAAAAAAAAACAATCTTCACTATTTGAAATCGAAGCAACTTATAAACACTAGTATGTAATTTTGTATATCATAAATTAAAAAAAAAACAACACCACCTGGAAACATCGAATGGTTGTTGCTGGAGAAACACTGCCCTTCCTAGGTTGGTAGCTTACTTATTCCTACCTTGTCGTGCCCGCTCCCTTGACCCCTGGGTGACATCAAAACCCTTGGGAATCACCAACTACGGCATCTCCATCTTGATTGCGATGCCAGTGGTAATAAGCATGTGTCTGTTTTTTTTTTAATTTCAAAAATTGCATGGCCAAAACTAGCTTTGCGAAATGCTGAATATTTGGGTTGTGGTTCAGTAAAGCTTTAGCCAATTCCTGCACAAAAAAAAAAAAAAAAAAAAAATTTACAAATGCATAGAAAAACTGTAGCTCAAAAATATTTAAAAATGGGTGTGTGTTTCACTGGACAAATAAGTTCATTGTTCAACTTACTTGGCTGCGAGGCCTTCCTGCTTTCCTCCATCGCCAACAGTAATGTAAACAGACGAAGATGGATTAAATACTGGTGTACATTCCCCATTCACTAAGTCGCAGCCCACTAGGAGATGGAAAGAAAAATATAAAGGGGTATAAGCATTATGCCATGAGATTTCAACTTTTAAGTCAAATTAAATAAATAAATAAACACGAGTGCCAAATAGTTAAATAAATAAATAAACACTAGTGCCAAATAGTTAAAGAACTCGAAATCTAAATGATAAAATTTCATGGTTTTTAATTACTAAATATAATTTTGAGAAGAAAAAGCATAAGGTAAGGCACGGAAAGAACACAGAGAAAAAAAAGGGCTACAGAAATTTCTAGGAACTGAATTTCCACTTTGATTTCAAAATAATAAAGAAAGAACTAGAAAATAACTTGGAAAATACTAGATTCTAGAAAAATTCAAGACTATTTGCAGATGATTTTTTTTTTAATGTTGAGTTCAGGGTTTCTACAGTGTATACAATATTCAGCAGCAAATTTCAGGTACAAGACAAATAATTCACAAAATAAGCCATAACAAGTCAAACGAGAGGTTTCACAAACCCTTTGGCATAAGATTTAGCAGATTTCGAAGAGTAAACCAACGAAGCACCGTTCTGACTGGCGCAATACCTTTTAAACATCAAGAAAATTCAAGAAAATATAGTGAATTTTTCGTAAAGGAACTCGCACTGGCGAAACATAGATAGCACCTGAATCGCGTGCTGAGGATAGAACAACAAAATATGGCAAAACAAAGAAGAAAACTGGAACTTTATTGAGGTTGACAATGCCTTACAAATCATCACAGGAAACAATACAAATTCAACAAAGCACCTAATTTCAGAGAAAGAGGCCGAAGCTGAAACGCTGAAAAAAAAATCTGTTTTCTTCTACAAATTAAGCCCACTCATACTCTCGCCTAAACATGTTTGTGTTGAAGCAAACCGAGGAGGCGAAAGCATCCAGGAGAAATATGAGAACCTCCCCAGTCCAGCGTTCTCAGTTGAGCAAGACAAAAAAAATTGGTTGCAAAATGAAATCTATTGGAGGGGCAACAAGTTTTGGTAATCCTTCCTTCAGTTTTGGGCTCTTGGAGAACTGGCGCGTAAGCTTCATGCAGCATGAGCATCATGTGATTGTCCACATGGCCTTCATGTAGGGATGGCTTGGTACAGGTGCTCGTAGTGATAGGTTAGGGTAAATTTAGTGTCAAGAGCACTAACTGAGAGCCGAGCCAACCATCCCACAACGCGTCCACTTGGTATCTTCTTGTTTAAACACATGCAATAGGAAGGACCAGTCAGTCAAATGGTGTTCTTTTTGCATAATTTAAATTTAAATTAAGTATGGTAATAATTAACTTCCACCAAAACAAACTTTCAGAAAAAAAATAATAATAATTAAAACCAAAACGACACTCGCAGACAATTAAAAATGAATTTAAAAAAAAAAAAGCAAAGCTTCACCTTCTCTTAAATCCAATATCGATGGCTCAAGCTGATCCAATACCAAGAATTATTCATTAGGATCTAGAGGGACAGCCCTAAACTCAAAGGGCACGTTTCTTGACTTGGCAAAGTTAAATAGCCTAGTACCTAATTCCTCATAGGACATATTAAGCAATGGAGGAACTTGAGGCGTAGCACAAGAAACTGTCAATCTGATATATGGAGGCCCTTCCGGCCTTTCGAACAAGCCCTCTATCAACATAGGCCATTGCATGCAATGGGAAATACCGAAGTCTAGAATATGAACTACCGAATACCCTTCCACTGCTTCTGAAATGGTGCCATTCGATGAAGAGAATCCGAATCTATGCCATGGAGTAAGGTCCACAATCCCTGCGAGCTCAATGACTGAAAGTCTCTTGGTATCACCAATATTCACATTGGCTGATGTAGCAGCCACAGCTTTCAGCATACTTGAGTCATCCATTCTTGCAGCTCTTGCTATCAGTGCCCTGAGGAAACAAGATGTGACCCTCTGGTTAGGGTCTCCATCAACAGACGCTATATTGTTGAGAACCCACAGTATTTGCTGAGCCAATTTAACATCGTTGATTTCTAGGGCACTTGAACAATGCAGCAGTAACCGTTCCATGCAGCCAGCATCGTGGCAAGCTCCTACGTTTCCCAGTCCCTTGGCCATAGAGACACCCAGCAATGGCCAACTTTGATCTTGATCTACAGGAGCTGTGCTGAGTTCTTCACTGTAACGGCTACTATTTGCATTTAAATCAGCCATTGCATTCCATTCTCTCTGGGTGGCAGCCATTCGGGGGGGATCTCAATCGGGGACTAAATCCTAATTTCGAATCAGCAGTTTTCGATTTTGGAGAATTCTTGACCATATATTGAACTTGCCTTGTGGAATCTGGTCGGTCTGATGTATCAAGGATTGCTGCCTTGTTTTGATTGAATTAACATCGATGTTTGAAGCTTCGCAATTTAATTCTGTCTATCTAGCCAAAGATGCAGCTTGACCTAGTTCATAAATCTGTGATAAACCCCACCCTACTTGGCCTCCAGTAGCTTCAAAGCTATCAGGGGGGTTTAAAACTGCAGTGTCGTCGTGAACCGAAAACTGACTGGATTCCTCCTTCATGCGTTTATCAGAAAAGAGGACTAGTGCATGTCTTGAAATTTGAAAATTAGCTTGATGATTGATTCCCAGATCTCCAGCCCACCTTTAATGGCATGCAACGATGATAATTAATACTTGTATATGTGCAAAAACCAATGATCCAGATCCCAATATGAATCCTATTCATACTTTCTGGATCACGAGTTCTTTGCAGGCTTTGAGATCATTACCATGTGTGATGGAGAAGACGATTATCTACCTTTGGTGACAACTGTTCTGTCAGAGGAAGATGAATTTGAAAATCACTTGGGAATCAGATTGCATTTTGTGGGTTATGAATCCGCATGGCTCCCGCCTCCATTAAAATTCCTGTACGCTTGGCAGATTTCCATTAGATTCATCTCTTCCATTCCCTCATTTGAAGTATATATACACAAAATACTCCATAGATACACAACATCATCTGGCCGGCAGCCTCTGGAGACTGGTTGGCTGCTATACCCTTCTCAATACTCCTGCAAGAGAATCATTCAGGTAGCGCCATGAAATCCATGAGTTCGATTCCCACAATATCAATTATAATTTCTTGATCTTGAGATTGAGCTTTCTAATCAAGAAGTGCCTCGGACAGAGAGGGAAAAGCAAAGCAAAGCAGGCCATATAATCAGTGATGGCGTTGTTCAAAAACAGGACAAGGGTAGAAAACCAAAATCAGTGTGAATGCACCACGAGGACGCTGGTACATTGGTACAATAACCATAATAATATTCAATCACTATATCACCAATCAAGGGAATCTTTTTCAATATTTCTAACGTCCGACTACATAATCAGATCCACAAAGACGACAAGGCCACTGAAGTAGATTGCCTGATATTGACGGATGTTCATTTTTTTTTCAATTTCTTTTTCACTAAACATCCAGATTTATCACTATAATTTGTATATAAACCTCTGAGAATGTCTTTATTAATCTGCACTAATTTGTCGCTCCCATATCAACATGCATCCACTGGCATGATGATGGTGGTAATGAAAATTGGGATGGCCATTCGTTCAGATCATTCTTCCTTTGTTTGGATTTTTTTCCCTTTTTCCAGGATACTTTTATCTGATCCTCGGTACTGGTTTCACATTGAAATGAGTTAAACAAAAACATGTGATATTTCACGTGCATCATCGACTCCTTGCGCATTATTGTCTTCATGCTTTTGTTGTCGCGGTCGTTAGGTTAGTTTTCAAAAATTTGTAAAAGATTTAAAAGGGCACATGGAAGATGTACCTGACATTAATATACATTTAGGGATAGGGATCCCAATAATTGTATAACTACAACGAGTTGTTCCAAAATTTTGGGTCAAGTTTCTTTCAAATGAAACTACGAAATGTAAGTGTAGGAGAAGACCAATCACCTTGAGTCGTTCACACTTCTTTGGTTGGTATTATAATACACCGACATATTATAATACACCGACTCCATGTCGGTTGGTTGGACTCTTGTTTATGGGTTTATCTTTAAACCCCACTTGCCCAAGCTCAAATATCCAAAAAAAAGAGCTAAGATTGCATACCCCTATCGTTAAGTGTGTTGGCCAAAATGTCAATAAAGGGAGTCTTATATATCTTATACGTTGCAAAATGTCAATAAAGGGAGTCTTATATCTTATACATTTCAAAATGTTATGAATGGAGTATAATGAACTTTATAAAATAAACTTACAAGATAAATCATCTTATAAAATTTTATAAATAATATCTACTTGCAATTTTGTAAACCTTATTTACTCTTAGATAAAAAAATATTAGTTTAATAAATTAAAAACATTATTAATTTAATGATGTTGAAGATATTAGGAAGGACATAACATGAAAATTAATTTTGTAAATAATATCTACTTGCAATTTTGTAAACCATATTTATTCTTAGATAAAAAAATATTAGTTTAATAAATTGAAAACGACATTAATTTGATGATGTTGAAGATATTAGGAAGGACATAACATGTATTTTTCATAATGTATATCTTTTAAAAAATTTACATATAAAGTTGGATTACATGATTGTTTGTACTTTTATCTTTATAGTGTTTGTGGTGCGAAGATTCTCCCATTTTGTTATCTTTGTGGTATGATTACAAAAGGATTGAATCTCTAACTTCCCCCATTGTTACTTCATGTAGTAAATATGCCATGTATAGGTCCACTAAGTCTTCTAAGCATTAAAAATCTTACATTTTGAGGAGACTCACTCTATGGGGTCTTTGTTGTATCACATCGAATTATTTAGAGATTATGTAGGATTATAGAGTTCAAGGTTCTTCCCATGTTTTCTAAATTGGATATACAAATTCATATGATGTTCTCAAGAAGGTTAAGGTCTTATTGCACTTCTTGGATTCATTGGATCCTATGATAGAATCCCTCTGAAGATGAAGATGAATATACAAATGTTGGAGAAACGATATGATGATGTATAGATGATCCCATGGGGTTAGCATTGTTTAGTATACCATGAAGCTAATAGGTTATGGTAGGGTGTAGGTTGTAACTTTATTTGGTGTGAAAGTAATAATGGTAATCAATCTCGAATAAAGGTATAATGAGTGAACCTATACTCACTGAGCATAAACAATATTATAAGTTAACATTAAGATATTAGGAGGTAAGACCTAATAAATAGATGAGAAACAATAAATGTGAAAGACAAGGTGTAGAGAAGAGGTTTTATAAGGAATGTTATGTCTATATAAATAAAAGATTTAGGGTTGCTAATATTGAGCGATAGGTGTGCTAATGTAATCTCGTAATTAAAAAGGGATTGTAAATGTACTTGTACTCATGAAACATAAATAACTAAATAAATAGATTAAGTAGACTTAATATCTATTGATACCTATATATATGGAGAGAGGGAGAGAGAGCAAGTTTAAACAAGGATAAAGAAGATATAAAAAGGTAATTGTATCAAGAAGAGTGCTAGAATCAATATTAGTATAAGAAAACCTACGGATGTAAAAAGGATAAAAGAATGGCAAGAAGAGTAATGGGTAAATAATATATATATATATATATATATATATACTTATTGTACCTAACTAAGTATGAAATGAATAAGGTGCAATATAATATATTAAGTGATTTAAACATTAAAAGTACTAAAGATACATTTTGATGCGTATTAAACGGAGTGGCACAAAGAATGTTAGCGATAAACGACTGGTACAAAATGGCCAATTGTTTGAAGACTAATAATAGGAATTAGTATAGAAAGAGATGAATGTATAAATGGAATTCAGATATTGTCGTAGAAAACGATATGACAAGCATGCAAACTAACAATTAAACTTCATATTATAGCAGTGTATCACGTTATTAAAATTACCAAGAAATAAGTAGTGCAATTGTAATTATTCTATGTATAATGCGCCATTCATGGTATAAGAGTACTATTTAAGGAAAATTTATTGATAAATGGGAGTTGATTAATAAACATAGTGGAATTCATGTTATTACAAACACTAGACCACTCTCAATATGGATCCCAAAAAGTCGTAAGTCGTCTAAATTTATGAGATCATAAGTCGTATAAATTAGAGAGAGAGATTCAATAAATAATTCAATTCCTAAACAAGCCCTATATAAAATAATAATAATAATAATAATAATAATAATAAAACAAAGAATCAAAATAAATGATATTTGGCCAATAACATATTCTTATGAATCACAACAAGAACGAGACTATAGGATACTGTATAAATTGTTGTTGATAGGATTCTAGTAGGGTATAATGGACCTTGATGCATGTTACAAATGGGGATCCTCAAGGAGGTCATAAGTAGTTACTAGGATATGTTTTTCAGATATATTAGTTAATAATAATAAAAAGAAAGTAAAATGACATTGACAGGTTGATCAAGTAAAGGTCCAAGTGGGACTACCATAACTAATGAATTCTAGTAGTAAGACACCTATATTATGCATAATAATATATTCTTATAATCATGCATAACAATAACTTCACGACGAAGTTTCCTGAAGGGTGAGTATATGTAATGCCCATATTTGACTAGACATATTGACATGTTGCATTTTATTTTCTTAGTAAATGTTGGACTCAGTTTGACTAAGTAAACCATATTTATGACATGATAGATGTCTAAGATGTTGCTATGCTTATGTTGATACATTGATTTTGATGTTATGATTATGTTTGTGAGGTTACTATGTTATAGTTATCATGATATTCCTTTGTTCATAAAGACAATGTATGTTTAATTGTCATCATTGATAAAT
>LPNX010306048.1:303454-389164 GCA_001517045.1 Pseudotsuga menziesii
TTGAAAATATGCACCCACTAATGATTGAATGGAGATATTATTATGAATGTATGTTTTCAAAGTACTAATCTGAAGGACACACGAGCTATGTAATACATGGATACTTTATATGAAGTATGGTATAGTACCTATTTCTGCAAAAGAGCCTTGATTACCAAAATTGATGATACGATGACACCGATCAATAATCTCAATAGCAGCAAAGTATGTTTTGATAGGGTATATAGACCGAGGATGTTGAGACGGATGGATGTGTTCCACCCTTCATTTTTATGATACCCGAGGTCATGGGAGGGCCGTGTTGAGACACGCTCCTCATGTTGTTGTGATGACGATGGTCAGGTACCCGAGGTCGTGGGAGGGTCGTGCTGAGACACGCTCCCCACAATGTTATGATGACAACGATTGGATGCCTGCTAGGAGAGGCTAGGTCCACTGTTAAGTCGACGCTATCGCTCTCAGGTTCTTATGTGGTCAGTTCGGTGTAGCCGACATCCACTTCTATACTAGTAGAGGAAGGATAGGGAGGGTGCAGACATAGGTTAGGATGGGAGGATGTTATAGCTAGTACTGTTTTGGGTCAGGGGGGATCTACGACACCAAGATTAGTAGTAGTAGGTGTCTCTTCCTTGAAAATAATTGATTGAGTAATGAATCTGAAAATATAATGATTTTATAAATTAATTCATTAATAATTAATGATTGATGATGATGAAAATATTACATGTTTGTATGTTAATTCGGTTAGGTATTTGCGATCCTTATGTCTTGTATCCATGAATGTCCTATCTATGTGAATCATTATTATTTTGTTAATATTATTATTATTATTATTATTATATATATAGGATCTATGATGTTTTCTTATAGTACGTGTATGATCTATGCATGCACTGGCCACGCATGCACACTTTGCACACGTATACCGATATTAGCATACCAATACTTAAAACAATCACTAATGGTATAGGTTTTCATAAGTAAATATGTTAATGAAATAATGAATGTTAAGTTAACATATTCATTAATGACAGGTGAACACTGTAATACGTAAGTGATCAAGTGTCATAAATTAGAATAATCCTCAAAAAGTTGTCATCCGTAGACTTAAACATTGTTCATTTACATTAACAAAATTTTTAGGGTTGTTTAAAACCCTAAGGGTGCTTTGATTATGAATCTAGAGATATCATGCTCATGACTATGATACTTGTCATTAAAAACAAACAACTATAAAATGCCTTTTATTATCAATGGTATTATTATTATCATTATTATTATTATTATTATTATTATAGTGCCTCTTGTGGTAAACATAACCGATAGTTTAATTAGACAATTATTTCTATTATTATTAGGATGATTATTATTAATATCTTGTGTTAACCATAGTCAATTATTTAATTAAACAATTAATAATATTATTATTGTTATTATTACGCTCTTGTGGTAAATGTAGTCAATTGTTCAATTAAACCCAAGTAGAAATAACTAGAATAAAACAATGATTAATTAAATAGACCAAATCATTCCGTGTAGGTTAAACATGTATATTGAACTATGAAATATGACCATCAATATATGACATGATTGATTTTATAATACTAATTATTAATATGATTACAAACATTGGATTCTTATCAAGTAAGACAACTAAGATACTCACCTGTACACAAGATAATTACTAAATTATTATTTTATTCAACATAATTGATTTGAGTAGGACTAGCTATCAAACCACCATCCCGTGAGGGACCAATGGTGAACATTCCAAGAATTAATAAATGCTTGACAACCAACTTATTCGATTCAATTTAAATAACCCTAATTATTGGGATGCTCAAGATAAGGACAATTGAATAAATAAATGGATATTCATGATTATAAGAGGCGATGGAGGAAGGTGGAAGGGAGGGGAAGAACATGAGTATTTAGAGAGATAGCAGAGAGAGATGAGGGGGTTGGATTTTTTTCGGGGGAAATTAGACTCTGCATGAGGAGAATGGAGAGGAAAAACTTGAGGAGGGGGATAACTCAAGGACGAGAATATCTCTAAATGACTGAGAAGATAAAGAATGGAGAGGAAGGTGATGTCGGTATTATTGTTCTGTCGGCTTGGGGGATAGGAAACCCATGGGTTTCCTAGGGCCAGCACATGATGAGAGCTGGTCGGCAGGGTGGCACATAATTTTGTTAATTAAGGATTGGATGAAAAGCTGGAAGAGGAAGGATCCTACAAGGTCTAAAGAAAACTGTTGGATCTACTACAACCACTCGTTCCAGGAATTTAAATTCTTGCATGGTATTATTGTCTAATTTGCGAAAATTCATGAAGTTTATCAAACATGTACATCTCATATTTCTACATTAATATGTTTACAGTTCATATTTGTACATTCATATGTTTATAAAACTAATAGAACAGACATGAATATAAACCTGTAATATGTTTAAAATCTATTGATTTTATTAAAAACTAACTCAGAATGAGCTTAAGATAGAGAACATCATAGAGAAAGGGGACACAGTGCTCTACTGGTTAGGCAGAGCACTACAGATTCCACGTATTATGTCTAAACTTGCATATAGGTTAGGTTTCACATCCATTTGCACTTTGCATGACCTTATGACTATTTCATTATAACCTTAGCTATGAACCCATTCTATCTTGTCACAGAACCTTCTTGTTACTTTTAGAAGTGACATGATGTGAATGGTAGAGCCTGACCATACATGGGTGCCCTAGTTAGTTCCTGTTTTGCATTTGGCACCCATGTTGACATTTTTCCTTTAGGGTGTGGGAGTCCGTTGTATAGTATCACCATGACTTTGGGCAAGAGCCTCATACTCCTCTTGATATTTTTGTTGGCCCTTTTTTCCCTAGGACTCCCTTATGTCGAGTTGTAATTGCATTATCATGAGTTTTTCTTACCTTATTGAGCCTTATGCCGTCTTCCTTGACTTTGATTATCAGCTATATAGCCCAAGATTGTCTCATGTCTATCCAGACAGATCCATTTTACATATCCTTTGCATCTTGATTCCCCATTTTTTACCAGGAGGGGACTTTCCCCTGAGCGTCCTTATCCTACACATGTGTCCTTTCATTGAGCATAGGTATGTTCTGCTGCTTGAAACTAGTTTGTTTGTCCCTTGACACTCTTCTCCTCCTAGTCTATAACTATAAAGCACTTTTATTCTTTTTCAAGCTTTTTAAAATATTTGAAAAAGTCCAAAAAAATAAAAAAACAAAAATCCAGACAGGAAAAGATGTTATCTTTATCAACAATCGAGTCATGTCGCCTTTGAATAGAGTACTATATATCACATCCATGAATAGGCATATAATGATGATATAAAAAGCTTAATCTTAAAACATACGAATATGCATAACCCTTCATATACATAGCGGAAGCAAACATATGCTCATTCAAGCATGCCACATGTTCATCATATTCATTAATCAGTAAATGTAAATGCAGAAGTAAAATGGACAAGAATACTCTTCTGATAAGAACTCATTCCGTAACTAGCGACGTCGCTGCAGCATTCCACCCAACCATAGGCCAGCGTGCTCATCAATCTCTCAACAACATTGCCACCCCCGAGTTGGGCATGATTCCTCAAGGAATAAGGGTTAAGCAGGCTTACACATAGCCAAGGTACACAAATCAGCCGAGCGCATACAGTAAGGTTTATCAAGCTGTCAATGAGCTAGGAAAGGATAAATGCTAAGTTGATGTCCTCAAATATTGGTTGGGTCAATAGTTTAACTTTAGGGGATGTACTCGTTTCTCTGAGTTTATCTCTACCGATTGGTTAAGCTTCCAGTCCCTATGGAGCCTCTGTCGATGCCTCCTGTGTCGTACAGATGTCCCATTTTGTATATTGAGTCTATGCTGCCTACATTTAGTCACCATTCACCTTTATGCTCTTGTTCGAATGTTCGAAGGAAGTTAAAACCTGAGCCAGCCATTCCTAGGTTCTCTTGACTTTGCATGTTGCCCATTCCCAGTACTGTTACTGTTTAGTGCACATTATGATCGAGTCCTTACACATTATACATATTTGATGAGTACCCAATGTTGGATGATGAGGGATGCATTAATGCCCTCCTTCTAGCAGATTTCATCCCATTGAATTCATATCATTTATTCTGGGATAAGAATATAGTCATTTTGAGTGCCTTGAGACTTGCAATCATCAGTGATAGGTTCTCTTACCATGGACAGTTTTGGGAATACATCAATGTCCCCTTATCGATGGATTCTCTCAAGTGTTTGACCTCAACACATTTATTCACACTTGTTAGTTTTCACTCTAGTACCTTGATTCCCATTTTCATTATCGGTGGGTGATCTCGTGTCTGTTAATGGTATACATTAATGACTGGTAATCAGATGATGGACTACTCTATTCGACCTCGACACCTCTATTCACATAGTAGGAAATGTACTCATAGCGGATGTGTAGAAGACCTTCCAAATTGGTGGAATCTCATATATGCTACCTCCTTGATTGTGCCAGTGCTCACAAGATTTCAACTCTTGTGACTTGATTCCAGTGTATGTCAGATATCTTTAGCCATTATGGAGATCTTGATCCATTGTATATCTTTATATTTCATGGAGATCATGATCCTTTGTATATATTCATCATGGAGATTCTGATCTATCTATATTGTACGTATAGATGACCACACATGTCATATTGTGTATCATGCATATTCATGGCCATTGTACTCTTATTTATCTGGGAATGCTATATGTGCTTGCAGTTATATGCAAAGTTTGATTATTTTATTATACTATTGGATGGTTGGTTCTTCCACCTGGTTCTTCATCACTCCACTTCTAGGATGGACTTGTAATGTATTTCAGCCATCATATCACCCCTCAGACCTCACACATTACGGGGCATCTGTTACAGCTGATTTTACCACACATGGTGGATCGCACATTTATGGCCTTCCCTATCCCTCTACAAACTCTTTGGACCCCAAGGACCATTTTTGTACCTTTGATGTTTCCAAGATTATCCCTAAAAACATGCATTATTTTCTATATGCAACTTTTAAACATATTCTCGCGTATATACGTAGATATGACCCTCAAACCTGCGTACTTCGGGATGTGTACAAAAGGCCAAATAGTTTTGGAGTTTTCCTTGATGTGGATCCAAGTCACTTGTATCTAGGCCTTCCATATGCCTTGAGATAACTCAGATTTGACCTTCCATTACCCCATTAAAGAACTATATAAGGAACCCTTTGGATACATTGAAAGGAGAGGAATTGAGGAGAAAGAAAACTATAGTCCATTTTTGCTGGAGTTTATACTTGAGTATGCATCCCTTTGTCCCTTGGAGCAGTTTGTGTTCTTCCCAAGCTTTCCTTTTCTTGTGAGCTTGCTATTGAGAGATGGAGGATTGAAGTGGTGGAGTTCCAAGTGGTGGACTCAGTTTCTTCGGTTCGCAGACGTGCTGACAGAGGTTGTCACTATTGTAATCTTTGATTCATATTAATAGAAATATCTTTTTTCGTCTAATACTATGTATTTAAATGAGTATTGAATCCATGTATGCGTTTAAATGCTTATATGTTATTGATTATATATCCTAGAGTAGGTCTAACACCATTATATAGCATGCTTGTCTTGTTTGTTGAATGTTGAGAGAGCAAATTGCTAATACAAGCGAGAGTGGAAAAGCTCAACGGGGATCTACATCAACCATCCAGAATAAGGTATGTTTCAAGATCCCTTAGTGTTAGATGTTGTGTTTCTCTTGCATATGGGAAAGAATTTATTTCTACGGTTACTCTGTCTGTTGTGGTACCCGAAGCCATAGGAATTTTTTTATGTAAAAGGCCTTACGGACCTAAGTTTTCCCATTTTCTAGAGAGGCAATCAAAGTATAAAGGAAATCTAATAACTCATCTAGGAGGTGAAAAGGTCGAAACCTATTATGATAGCATTTATTTCTTCATCACGACCAGTTAGAAACAAAATGATAGTCAAGCATAATCTCTCTCACAACACTATCAACATTCTTTTGTCAACATAGTATCCTTACGGCTCAACATAATTATCCAATAATTCTCTTGACAGTGAAACACCCTATATTTATTTTATAACATAAACACACCGGTGTAGTGGAATTGCGGCCTTTAAATTACAAAATAAAACAATAAAACGAAACTGCCATAATTATAATAAAAGAACAGAGTAAAAACTATCTTATTACAGCTAGAAAGAAGCAAAGTTGAAGGATTATAACCCTGAGGAGATGGTTTATCAAAACCTTAAACATTTTCTTACAAAGATTTGTAAAAGATAGATTCTACAACAAACTAAAAATGATACATTACATTACAATCCCTTCAGCTCCACAGTCATAAGGAGACCTCTTACAAAACCATTTGTAATTTCCATAAGGAAGAAACCATAGGAGGGTTTACCACTGAAACTCAAGAAAAATGCATGAGAACCAAGGACTCCTTACCCAAGAGCGTTGAACCAACCACAAGAAGAAAGGAAGGAAGGTAGCAGGTCTTACCAAGACCATGATTCCACTTCCACAAAGGTTGGTTCAAATCCCATGTAACAACCCCAACCATAATCTTCCTACAAGCATTTAGAGTAGAGGTCAAAAAATAGTTTTAAAAAGTATTGTTCTAAGAACACTTTATAACTTTAAGACAAATCATTTTAGAACTTACCCTTGTGAACTCCACAGAGTCATTGATGGAAACAAGGACCAAGATAAAACCTTAGTTGTTTCATCAAGCAATCACCAACAACGCAACACTGCTGAACCAGAGCCAATTTCATTCAGCATTGTTGGATGGTGTCGAGGGTCGAGTGCCGCGACTCCCCCACCATCATTCACACGCAGTAAAGAAACCAAGTAACACAGTGCATAGGCTGAATAATGTAGAAAAAGGACAAATGAATAATTTTGTAGAGGTGAATTAAACTCTTAGGGTTTACGAAAAGACATAACTACTTACCAGCTGGAGGCCACGAGCCTTCACATGGCTCTCATTAATTCCACCTAGTGTTTGCTTATTCGAACCCAAAATCCATACTTTCAAAACCATCAATTATCCCCTTTTGATGCCTTAATATATTTGTTTATGCTTGTGTATTCATATGGTAAGAGTAGACCTTTTTTAGTCAATCACTTAGTTCTTTGTTTAGGAATAGTTTGTTTTTCCTTAGATTAGGGCCTTTGTCTTTTTTTTTCTAGCATTTGTGTGTGTTACCAACACAAGGTAAGCGCTCCACTGCTAATACTTGCAAAGAGAATAGGTATGGTCTTGAGTTAACCAAGAATATAAGTAAGACCTGTAAACCCATCCTCCTAGCATCATAATAAGGTTAACTAGTATTCTAAAACACAACCAGCAAGCACAACAACTATAACTGTCGCTATTTAAACATGACTTTTCTTTCACGACTTGACAACAAGTAAACTACTTCATTATAACAGTAAGTTGCACTATAAAGGTTGTCGTAACTAAGTAGTCTTGTTCAAGTAGATACACCGATAAATCAAGTTAAATGATATAAGAAGGGGTTAGTTTGGATTTATTTACATTATGTATTTGTAGTAATATCTACATATAAATTATTTCTATGAAATTTGGATATGTTACATAAGTTGTGAGTTCAAAGTTTCTTACTCTAATTCAAGGGCCCTATTGTAACTTTGACTACTAGAAGGGGGTTTCATGGTTTAGTTCAAGGCCTCCATGTGACTTTGAGTGTTGGTCAAGTTTGGTATGGTTTTGTTTTGGGGGTTTAGACGTTTCTCTTTGCATCTTCTCATGGTGTTCACCTAGTGCTTATTCTAACTTTCCTCTTTTATGACATCCAACACTTATGATTCATCATACTTTCTAGACTTCCAGTGTTTAATTTTTATGGTGGGCATTTTGTGGTCCAGTTTTTGTATTTTACAAGGAAAATAGGTTGTGCAAACCCTACGGGTTGGCTTACATTGGTTTGCTAGTTTTGCAAGGCACTATATAAAGCCTTCGAATTTTTTCACCTCATATATGAGCTCGTTTCCAATGGTATTTAGATATGGCACTCTAATTTTTAATTTTAAATTATTATTGATTTGCATACACTACTACAAGGTGAGCTGGTTGAAAGTGATTTTTTAAATTTTGTCTTAAATTTTAGTGTAGAATGTTTTTATTTTTTTTTAGATTTTTTTAAGGCAATATTTGAGATGATTTTTTAAGACAAAATTAAACAAATAAATTTTAGGAATGTTTAATACTATTTTTAATACAATCTTAATATTTTGTCTCAATATTGCTGCTTTTTTAAGTTACCATTTTCTTGTCTAAAAACTGATTTTATGTTTTTTTATGGAGGGAAAAATATTTTTTTATGATTTTATGGAGGGAAATGGGATTGAGGTTTTACATAATATAAATATTTTCCAAAAACATAGCAAGCTATGTAATCCTATTCATGAACTTGTAGTGTTTGCATAGATCAGTGAGTGAGCACAAATTAGTGGGTGAGCAATGAAAGATGAAGGTAGAGTAGTGAGAGCTAAAGGTAGTTGCAACAAAGCTAAAGGGGAAGGTGGAGGTGACTATATCAAGCTGATGGTGATCCTTGTGGCTGGACCAGCAGCGGTGAACATATATGTGAATTGAGGTCCATGCCTAATCTTGTAAAGAATTTTAATAAAAATGTTTTAAAATATTTTTCCTAAAAATAATTATAATTCTTCAGTATGTATAAATTTTTTAATAGATTGAATTCGAATCCAACTTATGTGTAGGCATATTGATGTATTTTTTCATGAACATCATGGTGTCATTTTTTAATAGATTGAATTTGAATCTAGCTTATGCGCAGGAATATTGATATATTTTTTCATGAACATCATGGTGCCTTGCTTTTAATCCTTGACCTAGGTGGTACTACTGTGTATAGCTTGGTTGGGTAGGCGTGTGAAATATAGAATGGGTATGGGAATGTGTGAATGTGAAAATGTATAGAAGAATGTGGCACAGTGGAGTATGGGTAGGGAGTTATTTGTTTATGGGAAGATGGTTAAGTTTTAACTAACCTTTGTCAAACCAATCCATCTGTGCAACAACTCCGATCGGTCTCTCTGTGCACCTACTCCCCTTTTGGGGTTGGGGCCCTTTACAAGCCCAAACCCAAGCTATCCCATTCCAATACCAATATTTCCTTCTTAGATTCTCTCTCGTACTTTATATCCATTCATCACTTGCTCCTTGCGAGGGAAAAGACTTATCGTCACAATATAGATCCTTGAGTTGGAATTATGCCATTTCAACCCATATAAACTTGCATGGGAAGGAATAACTTAAACCAACTAGCCTAAATACTTGTATAAATTTGGGTGGACTTGAGTGAAAAAATAGGTAATAACGTATATAGAAAGAAACTTGGCTTTCCTCCTGTTGTAGCTACAACTACCATCCCCCCAAAAAATTTGATTTTTTAGGGCCCCCCTTATTCTTTTATTTTTTAGAAGGCTTGGAAAGTTGATCTTATCTCACCAAGATTTGCTTCATGAATTAAACTTTTGACAAAAAAGAAGTTGTTTTTCTTATATCGGATACACTCTTAAGAGTGTTTTCGATGTATCAAAATCACAGTGGTCTAACCAACCGATGTTCTATATTGGATGATTTCAAAAGTCTCCTTCTGATGTATCATATGTTCTCTGGTCTATTGCATTGAAAACATTTTGCTGAAGGCTCTGGGAGCTTAGTCCAGAGCTGTTTCAACCTACCGGATCGCCCATCTCCTATCCTTTTCTGATATCCATAGAAGCTTTGTCAACTTTCCATCTACTATGTCGACTCTTTCTTTCAACGTTTTCTGAGTGCATAGTGGTTCGCCTGGCCGGTGTTGCGGATGCGAAGTTTAAAGCACATCCGATGTCTTCCCATAGTGATTTCCGATCCCGTTAGGAATTTAATTTCCTAGCCTGATGATGTCTGTTTGAGTATTTTTAACCATTTTGGCATTTTTCGCCCGATCTTTCAATCCCGTTCTTTATAAACCATTCCAAGAATTCACATCCGTTAGCAGGTTTGTCGTCGATGGAAGTTTGGTGTTTTCCCATCCGAAACTATTCTTTTCACCTGCGTTCAAGTCTATAAAATATCGTCAAAGGATTTATACGATCATTGTTGACCTTATTGGAATCCACTTGGAGCTGTGGAGCTATTAGTGTCTGAGTGAATTGTTTGCTAGCAGAGGTCGTGCTCGTCTAGGTCATTATCAGTGTTTCCAAGTAGGATTTTTTCTCCAATCCCGTTACTTAGTGTTTTCTTATTTCAAATTGGTAGGGTCAAGTACTTTTTCTTGTGCCACAGGGGTTCTTTCAAGATTGCGGTGGTCATTTCTTTTTTATGTGGGTTTTTCCCTAGGTCATTTTAGTTGTGGTCATTGTTTTCTTTCACCTACCAGCCCTAGTTTTCTTTATCTACGGTCTTCCATGAGGTTTCCTCTGACATTTGTTGAAAGAAAGAGGGAAAGGTGCAGATGAGCATTTCACCGTCTACACTGCTCTCTCTTTTCCTCCACAATATTAGGGAAGATGCGCAGTCGTTGGTCAAGTGCAGTAGTTTTTTCGTGGGATGCCGGGGGAGGGATTTTATGTCGTGGGCGAAGGTGTAGTTTGTTCATTCAAGGGGTTAGAATTCTGATGTTTTTTGGGTTTTTTCCCGTCGTTAGTATTGATTCCCAAGGATGTAAAGCCGTAGTAAAACCATAGCTTTGCGTAGTGGAAGTTTTTCCTGTATTTTTTGTATGAACCACCTTAGAAATATTTTTGGTTGATATCCTCATATACAAAAAGCACATTTTTTTTGGGTGAAAGCAAAGCTGTTTAACATGCATTATGATGATTTTGGTAAATTTCCTATTTAGCATCAATTGTTGGTTTTAGTATTCCAAATTGCAGTTATATGTGTGAATAGACTACATCTAACTTATTGTTGTATGATCGACACAGGTTCTTCATCCACATAGCAGCATGCCTCGAAAATAGAAAAAGAAGGCGCAAACAAACCCGGAAGTAGAGATCATAACCCGGGTCGAGGTTATCTTTGAGGATACCAAATCCATCATAGGTGTTGATCCTGAATACAAACGGGGAGAAATATAACGAATGATATCCAATCAGAATGTCCCAGATGTTGTATTGGAGGATTTACCTATATATGCTAATATTGAAAGATTAGCAATCATGAAGGTGGCAACACATCAAGATCTTTTCCCTTGTTCAGAGGTAATAGGATGGAGTTTTTTCAAGGGTTGATGTGGCAAATATGATCTTCGATAATACTAAAGGGTAGGGTTATGCTGCCTATATCCCAGCCTATGTATCCATGGCTTACAAGTTGCCGACACCCCAGATCTATTTGACTGAAGGATGGTTGAAAGACCTTAATCGAGATGATGATGATCCCAAGAAATAATTTTCATACAAGGCCTTCTGGGGAGTATGAAATTGCAAGCCTTCATACTCCATATAGGTTGATAGCATTGATGTTAAATAGGATATTTGGAAGAGCCAATGGAAATAATTTCAAAATAGGTTGGGTACTAGTAATCTTCTTTGTGGATACTCAAGGCACCATCTTCAACTGGGAAAACATAGTGTCTGACAGTTTTTCTACCTGCATAAGTGCAGAACTAGGAAGAGTCTCGCAGAAGAAATCATAGTTCTATATGAGCTCAGTTTTTATTGATTGTATTTTATTCACACAACCTTTCCTAGCTCTGAGGTGCCAATGGGATAAGGACAAGTCTCTCATATATGCTTCATATCAGGTATTGTGGGCTCATAAGTATTTTAGTCATTAAAAAAGTATTTGCAAAGATCTCATCATCCCGTTGTATAGATTGATTTTCCTTTATGAGTTTGATGGAATGTCCAAAGAGGCTTTGAAGGTTGTGCAAGATACTGGGACATTATTACTTGATTGAGGAGGGTTAATATTTGAGGATGTTCGGTGGATCAACGGCTCCTTCTCTTTTTCCAAAGTATGCTACATATTATCTTATTCATAAGGAGGTAGTAAGACAACTATACATTGATGGAGTAGGTAACTTCCTATTTGAACAAAATAAGGTTGTGTACCCTCTGGTCCCATTTTATATAGGGAGTTACAAGTTCTCCAATTTAAAGAGTGCAATAGAATTTGTGAAAGAGATAGAATATTTTCACTTTAGCGATATGATTTTCCATAGAACCGACTTCGAAAGTAGTGTTGTTGACTATTGTACTGCAGCAGGGGTAAATTTTGAGTACGTATACTTTTTTGGATAAAGATGAATAATTTTTGTGAAATGCTCGAAATATTACAGCTTTGAGAAGGAGGTTTAAGCAAAAGATAACTACGGTTGGTGGAAAGGGAAAGGTTATACAGCAACAGAAGAAGCAAGAAGAGGAGGATTCCAAGAAAAGACAAGAGGAGGCACTCAGATTAGCCTAAGAAGCAGAACAACGGTTGGAAACAGAAGAAGAAGAAAAAAGAAAAGCAACAGAAGAATCCAAGAGAAGAGCAGAAGAAGAAGAAACTCAAAAAAACTAGAAGGAGAATGAGAGGTTAAGGTTAGAGGCATCTGATAAAGAAAAGGATCATGTACAGAAAGCAACTTAGGAGCTTTAGCAAAAGGAGAAAGATGAACATGACTATGCAAATCAAGAGCAAACTTGGTCTTATGATGATCCGGTAGAATCCTCTGTTCCATCTGTTGGAGACATTTACCACCTACACACTCTTTTTGGTCAAATTGGCCTAGTTAAAACACTATCCTAAGTATAATTGACATTAATTGACATCAGTGGAGCATTAATTGATCACATCTAGTCACACCCACACCTACCTACAGTTAAGGAGGCTAACTTAGCCTTATCCTACATTCGGGGAGGCTAACTGGAGCACTCTGGGGGTGATCTGAGTGATATTAATGCACCTAATTGCTAACTAGTGGTTACAATCAGTTCAACAAGTCAGTAAGGCACCTCCTCTCATTAAATATATTATTTAATGATTATTTAATGATCTGGAGTCAACAAGGGTGCCTCCACCAACTTCTGAGGTTTAGTTCAACTTCAATTAACCTCATTGGGGTTCATTGAAGTCATTGAAGCACTAGCAATTTATGGTTGGCTTGTTATGGCATGTATTTGATCTCTTTCAGTTGAGACTGAGTCATTTATTGCACTTCGAATTCAGTTAGGGTTTGGTGAGTCAATTAAAGTTTTGGTCAGTGGTTAACTGAGTGTGAACCATGGCTTACAGTTACTTAAGCTAGACTCACTCATTCAATTCAAATGACCTTCTTATGTATTCGAATTGCTCAATCATTCAAGCTGTAGCTTGGCATTGTAATTGTAATCATTCATTCTTTATGTGAATATAGAGCGGCTACTATTCCTGTAGACCGACTACACCATTTCATGAGTTATTTGTTGATTAATCTTTGATGAGACTGATGTTTAGTCCCTAGATCAATGTGCAATATTAATATGGTATCAGAGCTTACGGCGGGATGAAGATCTATCTCTCAAAAACAAGCTTTTTGACAGATTTCTACATGAAAAGTGACCAATAGCTCAAAAATCCAGCACTACACCATAAGCCAAGGCTTACCACTTAATACCCCAAGTAAAGAAATTGTTGATCAAGCTTGCTTGATTGAATATGCTAGGTGTGATGAAAGCCTAAAATGTGCAGGCTGTTCGACCTTACATTGCCCTTTCTATTTTGATTTTCAGGTTTCTACAAGTGAAGCATTCACTCCAGCACATCCAGATGGCCTCCTCAGCAGATCTCTTGACTCCATACAATTTCCACTCATGGAGAGGTCCTTTTAGAATCACCATGGACACTGAATATGAGCTTGGATCCGCCATACAAAAATCAATATTCTTGAACAAGAAGGATGAAGCCTTCAGTTTCTTATGCCTCTCTATTTCCCGAGACCTTCTCTTCCATCTTGCGGGATTGAAGACACCAAAAGAAATATGGGACAAATTGGAATCTCTATACAGAAAGCATGATGACTTGAGGGCTTACCAACTCAAAAATGAACTCGTGTCTCTCCAACCATCAAATTTTGAGACTCTGAATGATTTCTTCACAAAGTTCAAACATACTGTTTTACTCTTGAAGCAATGCAAAGTGGAGAAGGACGATGATCAGCTCATCCTTTCCATACTCTCCAAACTTGGGGCTGATTATTCAATTTTTGTTTCTACATTCTGTGCGGGGAAGCTCACAACCCCCGGATGGACCATGCCTACACTCAATGCCTTCATTGAGTCCCTAACATGTGAACATGACAAGCTTGTCTAGATGGGGATCATCCGATCTTCCCGTGATCAAGCCATACATTTATCAAGGCCCAAATATCTGAAGGGTAAAGGAAAGCAGCAAAAGAATAAAAAAACTAAGTTTGATGCTCCTAAACCTAGAGTTGAAAATCAACAACATGATGAGTCTTCTGGCTCAAGAAAGAACAAAGGAAAAGGGCACCATGGCAAGGAGAAAGTCAATTGTTCTTATTGCAGGAAGGGATTCCACCTTGAACATGCCTGCATGAAGAAGAAGCTTTATGAAGAAACCTCTCTCCTTGAGAGGAATCACATCAATCTTTCGGAGAGATTTCAGAGGAGAGATCACCAAGATCAGGAACCACAGCATGAGAAAAGTCATTCCCTCATGGCAAGCACTTCGAAGTCCAAAGAACTATTGATTGACTCTGGATATTCAAATCACATGATGGCTGAAAAATAATCATTTTCATCCTTGGATACTGGCAAATCCATCCCCATCCACATGGGAGATGACTCCACCATCATTTCCGAAGGACAAGGTATTGTAGATCTTGAAAATGGTTTTTTCTCTAATGTTTTGTATGTACCGTCTCTAGCAGTAAATATCCTTAGTGTCTATTAGATGAAACATATAGGAGTGCCTAAGAGAGTCTCTTTCAGACCAAATTATGTTGAGATAATAGAAATTGCATCCGAGAAACTCATTGTAAAAGGCCTTGCAAATCATCATCCAAAAGCCTATGAGTTCTCTCACTTTGTTGCGGATGCAAAGCCCACCGCTCTGCTAACTCATGGAAATGAGGTTAGTAGGCTGTGGCATGAGAGGTCTAGCCATATTAATTTCAAATATTTGCAGAAATTACAAAAAAACTCCATGGTTGAAGGCCTCTTGGTCATCAAGGAAACCACAGAAATTTGCAAGGGCTGTGTGATTGGAAAACACCCTGAGCACATGTTCGATCAGGGGAAGGAAAACCGAGCTACAAGCATATTGGGGATGATACATTCTGATATCAGTGGTTTGATTCCCATCACATCCATGAATGGATCAAGGTACCTCCTTACTTTTATTGATGATTTTTCAAGGTATACATGGGTTTTCTTTCCCAAAAAGAAATTAGAAGTATGTGAAAACATTTCTGAATTGAAGGCCTTGATCGAAAATGCCTTTGGGATTAAGATTAAGATCTTGAGATATAATAATGGAGGGGATTATGTCATTAATGAGTTTCTATATATATTCTCCCAAAGTGATATTCATGTCTAGCATTCAATTCCCTACACTCCCCAACAGAATGGAGTAGCGGAAAGGAAGAACTGGTCTCTCAAGGAGATGACCACCTGTATGTTGGAATCTAAGAAGCTTGCTGCAAATTTATGGGATGAAGCCATGCATGATGTATCATACATTTATAATAGGGTGCCACATTCATTCGTGAAAGGGAATACCCATTTTGAAGCATACTTCAGATACAAGCCAGATGTGTTGAACCTACGGGTGTTTGGGTCCATTGCATGGGCCCAGATTTCGCTTGATAAAAGAAAGGCCTTGCAACCGAAAAGCATATAATGTCTATTTATTGGGTATCCTAATGAATCTCATGGTTTCAATATACTAGATGTCAAGACCAAACAGATCATCATTGAGAGAAGTGTCAAGTTCGATGAGCCTCTTCAGGAGGTGGAACTAGTTAAGGAGAAAACTGTTGATTTTCCTTCCTATTCTACTAATTATTTGGATGATGGAATTGGGGGTGATGACCCTGATTTGGATCCTATTATTTCTAATATCAGTGTGCATAAATCATCAGATGCTGAATTAGAACCTGAAGTGCAAAATCATCTTGCTACATGGGCCCGACAGACACTCTCCTCCGCAGGAGACAACATTGGAAATCTAGATGACACAAGGAGAACCCAGTCGGATTTCCAAAGAGTAGGTATCATGCTCTCTTGTATTGATAATTTGCTGTCCAAAACTTGCTATTTTGGTGATTATTCCAGATCCAAAATCCTACTACCATGCTCATGTAAATTTGAGCATATAGATCTGTAGACAAATGCACAACTCACAAAGAAGATCTCACAATTTACTCAGCAATTGAAGAATGAAACAATGCAAAAGGATTGCAGCCATGAATGCTTTCATTAATCAAAAAAGTAATCCGAATGATAATTACAATAAATTAAAATGGCTTTAATAGCCACAAGCAATTCGAATCCACATGAGGAAGTTCGAATTGATTAGACTCTACTTGACTGTAGGTAACGAAGACTTTGTCTGAATCACTATCGGAGGACCCAGTAGTTACCTGTCCTTGTCTAAACCATAACCGGAGTTCATCGGAGCTCTAAAACACAACCAAATGTTACATTTAGTGTTGAATAATGGTTAACTGACTATGGTAGGTGAGAAATGTGCCCCACATGTGTGCAATCAAGTAAACCTAGTGCTAACTGAATGTAGAGGACTAGAACTGAATGTAACTGACTCTTAACTTGGCTTGACTAGTCATTAACTGAAGTGAACTGACCTTGGTTAGTTTCGGCACTCCCAGTGGCTTCCTAAATTGTAGGGATTCATCTAGGAGGCTCATAAACTTATGCAATCAAGTGCAGTAAGTGGCAGTGAGCCTCAATTAGTCTTCCCCATACTTTAGTAACTGAAACATGTTCCCCAATTAGGTCTAGTTTACCCAATGGTGCTAATGACTATAAATAGACTGGATGGACTCCCTATTTAGACATGACTCTTGATTTAGACATATGACCAAATTTGGACAAGGGAGGATTAATAATCCTAACACCCCCCTGAATTCTAACTTGGACAAACTGTGGGCCCTAGTAACTATGACCATAGGTCACCCATTACATCAAGTAAAAGAAAGTAACTGCTTAATACAAGGAGCTAGGGAAAAAAACCACATGGGAAAAAAGCCCTCCTCCTAGCTAAGCAGGTAGAATCAGGTCTCAAGTTTGAAAAACTTGAAAATATGTTGCTGCAATATTCATCTTTGTGAGGTAGTGAAGCAACATGCATGGTGTGCTATGCACACATAGGTATTCTGGGGCCTGGCATGTAGGCTTCTCCTTTTTCTCCAAAAATGATGATGGAAGGAAGGAGGAATGTAACTTTTGTCTCTTGCTCAATGAAGAGGTGTATGATCATATCCATTCTTCTGAATGTAGTAAGACTGAGCCCTTTCCATATTGCATCTTACAGGAAGTCTATTGCATCTCTCTCAAGGAGGAAAAATAGTATGGCATAGCGCAAGAGTCTTTCCTTTCTGAGTGTCAAGTAAGTTTCCAGTCATCTTCCTGGCTTCAAATTTGGAAGTAGGGACTGAATCTAGATCTGAGTCAGCCTAAATATTAATGTCATAAACTGATATAGATGGATCTGTAATACTATTAGAAGCTGTAAAAGAAGTAGATGCAATGGTTTTACCTTCCCTTGCAGGTGGCTACTAAGAGTGCACTGGTTCTGAAGGAGTCATGAAATGTGAGAACTCATATGCTCTTGAAGCATGATTCAAAATACCCTTTGCTATGATGCTCCTAGTAGAGATATATGTGATCTCCACTCAGTCAAGACCAAAGATCACTTGCTTTGGAGATCTAGTATGGTTCATCTGATAGACAGATAATAGGTTTGAAGCCAGGGAGGGAACAAACAACACATCTTTGAACCATCCATGTTCAAGTTAGATAGATCCCTTCCCTTTGGTTTGGACTTTACTGTTATTGCCCATCTGAATACTAGGACCATCAAAGGATTGAAAATAAGAGAATGATTCTTTGGATGTAGCCATATGGTTGGAAGCTCCAGAATCAATGAGGAAGGCAGGTGTTGATGTGCAGCAAGCTTTCAGTGCATGTCGTTTCCTTTGGTATTCTTCTTCTTCTTCTTCTTCAGAGTCTTCCTTCCTTGCGCTAGCAGGTACAGAAATGTTGTGCTTTTTCAAAAGAAGAGCCATTTCATCAAGGGAGGAATAATAATCCTAACACCCCCCCTGAATGCTAACTTAGACAAACTATGGGCCCTGGTAACTAAGAACATAGGTAACCCATTACATCAAGTACAATAAAGTAACTGCTTAATACAAGGAGCCAGGGCAAAAACCACATGGGAAAAAATCCCTCCTTCTAGCTAAGCAGGTGGAATCAGGTCTCAATTTTGAAAAACTTGAAAATATGTTGCTGCAATCTTCATCTCTGTGAGGTAGTGAAGCAGCATGCATGGTGTGCTGTGCACAGGTATTCTGGGGCTTGGCATGTAGACTTCTCCTTTTTCTCCAAAAATGATGATGGACGGAAGGAGGAATGCAACTTTTGTCTCTTGCTGAATGAAGATGTGTATGATCATATTTAATCTTCTGAATGCAGTAAGACTAAGCTCTTTCCATATTGCATCTTATAGGAAGTCTATTGCATCTATCTGAAGGAGGAAAAATAGTATGGCATAGCGCAAGAGTCTTTCCTTTCTGAGTGTCAAGTGAGTTTCCAGTCATCTTCCTAGCTTCCAGTTTGGAAGTAGGGACTGAATTTAGATCTGAGTCACCCTGAATCTTAATGTCATAAACTGATATAGATGGATTTGGAATACTAGTAGAAGTTGTAAAAGAAGTAGATGCAATGGTTTTACCTTCCCTTCCAGGTGGCTGCTGAGAGTGCACTGGTTCTGAAGGAGGCATGAAATGTGAGAACTCATATGCTCTTGAAGCATGATTCACAATACCCTTTGCTATGATGCTCCCAGTAGAGATATCTATGATCTCCACTGAGTCAGGACACAAGATCACTCGCTTTGGAGATCCAATATGGGTCATCTGATAGACAGATAACATGTTTGAAGGAAGGGAGGGAACAAACAACACATCTTTGAACCTTCCATGTTCAAGTTGGATAGATCCCTTCCCTTTGGTTTGGACTTTACTGTTATTGTGCATCTGAATACTAGGACCATCAAAGGACTGAAAAGAAGAGAATGATTCTCTGGATGCAGCCATATGGTTGGAAGCTCCAGAATCAATGAGGAAGGCAAGTGTTGATGTGCAGCAAGCTTTTAGTGCATGTCCTTTCCTTTGGTATTCTTCTTCTTCTTCTTCAGAGTCTTCCTTCCTTGCACTAGTAGGTACAGAAATGTTGTGCTTTTTCAAAAGAAGAGCCATTTCATCAAGTCGTCTTCTCATATAGGAGCTTTCTGAAAGGAAGCCCCTTCCATAGTAAGGGTAGAGGACCTTGCCTTTGCCATTATTCTTCCTTCTCTTCAAACCTGAAGGTTCTTTTGACTGCTCAGACTCATCTCTTTGCTTCCCTTTGTCATTCACTACCTTATCTCCTCTTGTAAAAAGAGCTAGATCTTTGGGAGATCGAATGATCCTCATTTGGATCAATTTATCATTCTTAGAAATAAGATATTGGATGAAAGCATCAAGAGTGGGAATCTTCCAATTTGGAGTAGTGAGCCTTACTGTTTGGAAGGTGGATACAAAGACTGAGTAGTCTGAATTGAGCTTTGTGAGAATAGCAAGGATGAGCTGATCTTCATCCTTCTTCACTTTGCATTGCTTCAACTGATATATCAGGTTCTTGAACTTTGAGAAGAATTCATTTAGAGATTTGAAATTGGATGGATTGAGAGTAATCAGATCATTTTCTAGCTGATGGATCCTCATCTCATCATGCTTATCAAACAAGGAAGCAAGCTTGTCCCAAACCTCCTTGGGAGTGTCCAAGTCTTGGATGTGAAATTCAAGATCTATAGAGACTAAGAATTGCATGAGTCCAATGGCTTCATCAAGCCTATTCTTGTACTTAGCTTTGTCTTTATCTGATCCTGGCTCTTCCTCTCTTTCTTCTATGAGTCTGAAGAGATGCTTGGTGCGGAGCAATACTTTCATGTCATCCTTCCACTGGTGATATTTCAAGGGAGTGAGAGGCTCCATTGGATGAGCCATTTTGAATGTAATAAGAAAGACTGATTTGTTGTAGTGAATGCAGTGAGGAGTAGAGGCTGCTTGTAGTGAATGCTGTAAGAAAAGCTGATAACCTGTCACACAATCAAACAAACAAAATGATCCGGTTGGAGATTTGAGGAGGAGAGGAGTCTTCTCCATCGAGGCTTTGATACCATGTAAATTTGAGGATATAGTTCTGTAGACAAATACACAACTCACAAAGAAGAAATCACAATTTACTCAGCAATTGAAGAATGAAACAGTGCAAAAGGCTTGCAGCTGTGAATGCTTTCATTAATCAAAAAAGTAATCCGAATGATAAGTACAATAAAGTAAAATGGATTTAATAGCCACAAGCAATTCGAATCCACATGAGGAAGTTCGAATTGATTAGACTCTACTTGACTGTAGGTAACCATTACTTTGTCCTTGTCTAAACCATAACCGGAGTTCATCGGAGCTCTAAAACATAACCAAGTGTTACATTTAGTGTTGACTAATGGTTAACTGACTATGGTAGGTGAGAAATGCACCCCACATGTGTGCAATCAAGTAAACCTAGTGCTAACTAAATGTAGAGGACTAGAACTGAATGTAACTGACTCCTAACTTGGCTTGACTAGTCATTAACTAAAGTGAACTGACCTTGGTTGGTTTCGGCACTCCCAGTGGCTTCCTAAATTGTAGGGATTTATCTAGGAGGCTCCTAAACTTATGAAATCAAGTGCAGTAAGTGGCAGTGAGCCTCAATTAGTGTTCCCCATACTTTAGTAACTGAAACATGTGCCCCAATTAGGTCAAGTTTACCCAATGGTGCTAATGACTATAAATAGACTGGATGGACTCCCGATTTAGACATGACTCCCGATTTAGACATATGACCAAATTTGGACAAGGGAGGATTAATAATCCTAACACCCCCCCTGAATGCTAACTTGGACAAACTGTGGGCCCTGGTAACTAGGACCATAGGTCAGCCATTACATCAAGTAAAATAAAGTAACTGCTTAATACAAGGAGCTAGGGCAAAAACCAAATGGGAAAAAAGCCCTCCTTCTAGCTAAGTAGGTAGAATCAGGTCTCAAGTTTGAAAAACTTGAAAATATGTTGCTGCAATCTTCATCTCTATGAAGTAGTGAAGCAGCATGCATGGTGTATTGTGCATAGGTATTATGGGGCCTGGCATGTAGACTTCTCCTTTTTCTCCAAAAATGATGATGGAAGGAAGGAGGAATGTAACTTTTGTCTCATGCTGAATGAAGAGGTGTATGATCATATCCATTCTTCTGAATGTAGTAACACTAAGCCCTTGCCATATTGCATCTTATAGGAAGTCTATTGCATCTCTTTGAAGGAGGCAAAATAGTATGGCATAGTGCAAGAGTCTTTCCTTTCTAAGTGTCAAGTGAGTTTCCAGTCATCTTCCTAGCTTCCAGTTTGGAAGTAGGGACTGAATCTAGATCTGAGTCACCCTGAATCTTAATGTCATAAACTGATATAGATGGATCTGGAAGACTAGTAGAAGCTATACAAGAATTAGATGCAATGGTTTTACCTTCCCTTGCAGGTGGCTGCTGAGAGTGCACTGGTTCTGAAGGAGGCATGAAATGTGAGAACTCATATGCTCTTGAAGCATGATTCACAATACCCTTTGCTATGATGCTCCCAATAGAGATATCTGTGATCTCCACTGAGTCAGGACAAAAGACCACTCGCTTTGGAGATCCAGTATGGGTCATCTGATAGACAGATAACAGGTTTGAAGCCAGGGAGGGAACAAACAACACATCTTTGAACCTTCCATGTTCAAGTTGGATAGAGCCCTTCCCTTTGGTTTGGAATTTATTGTTATTGCCCATTTGAATACTAGGACCAACAAAGGACTAAAAAGAAGAGAATTATTCTCTGGATGCAGCCATATGGTTGGAAGCTCCAGAATCAATGAGGCAGGCAGGTGTTGATGTGCAGCAAGCTTTCGGTGCATGTCCTTTCCTTTGGTATTTTTCTTCTTCTTCTTCAGAGTCTTCCTTCCTTGTGCTAGCAGGTACAGAAATGTTGTGCTTTTTCAAAAGAAAAGCCATTTCATCAAGTTTTCTTCTCATACATGAGCTTTTTGAATGGAAGCCCCTTCCACAGTAAGGGCAGAGGACCTTGCCTTTGCCATTCTTCTTGCTTCTCTTCTAACCTGAAGGTTCTTTTAACTACTCAGACTCATCTCTTTGCCTCCCTTTGTCATTCGCTACCTTATCTCCTCTTGCAACAAGATCTAGATCTTTGGGAGATCGAATGATCCCCATTTGGATGAATTTATCATTCTTAGAAATAAGAGATTGGATGAAAGCATCAAGAGTGGGAATCTTCCAATTTGGAGTAGTGAGCCTTACTGTTTGGAAGGTGGATACAAAGACTAAGTAGTATGAATTGAGCTTTGTGAGAATAGCAATGATGAGCTGATCTTCATCCTTCTTCACTTTGCATTGCTTCAACTGATGTATCAGGTTCTTGAACTTTGAGAAGAATTCATTTAGAGATTCGAAATTTGATGTATTGAGAGTAATCAGATCATTTTCTAGCTGATGGATCATCATCTCGCCATGTTTATCAAACAACGAAGCAAGCTTGTCCCAAACCTCCTTGGGAGTGTCCAAGTCTTGGATGTGAAATTGAAGGTCTCTAGAGACTGAGAATTGCATGAGTCCAATGGCTTCATCACGCCTGTTCTTGTACTTAGCTTTGTCTTTATCTGATTCTGGCTCTTCCTCTGTTTCTTCTATGAGTCTGAAGAGATGCTTGGTGCGGAGCAATACTTTCATGAAATCCTTCCACTGGTGATAGTTGAAGGGAGTGAGAGACTCCATTGGATGAGCCATTTTGAATGTAATAAGAAAGACTGAGCTGTTGTAGTGAATGCAGTGAGGAGTAGAGGCTGCTTGTAGCGAATGCTGTAAGAAAAATTGATAACCTGTCACACAATGAAACAAACAAAATGATCCGGTTAGAGATCTAAGGAGGAGAGGAGTCTTGTCCACCGAGGCTCTGATAGCATGTAAATTTGAGCATATAGATCTGTAGACAAATACACAACTCACAAAGAAGATCTCACAATTTACTCAGCAATTGAAGAATGAAACAGTGCAAAAGGCTTGCAGCTGTGAATGCTTTCATTAATAAAAAAAGTAATCTAAATGATAATAAAAATAAAGTAAAATGGATTTAATAGCCACAAGGAATTCGAATCCACATGAGGAAGTTCGAATTTATTAGACTCTACTTGACTTTAGGTAACCAAGACTTTGTCTAAATCACTATCGGAGGACCCAATAGTTAAATGTCCTTGTCTAAACCATAACCGGAGTCCATCGGATCTCTAAAACACAACCAAGTGTTACATTTAGTGTTGAATAATGGTTAAATGACTGTGGTAGGTGAGAAATGTGACCCACATATGTGCAATCAAGTAAACCTAGCACTAACTAAATGTAGAGGACTAGAACTAAATGTAACTGACTCCTAACTTGGCTTGACTAGTCATTAACTGAAGTGAACTGACCTTGGCTGGTTTCGGCACTCGTAGTGGCTTCCTAAATTGTAGGGATTGACCTAGGAGGCTCCTAAAATTATGCAATCAAGTGCATTAAGTGGTAGTGAGCCTCAATTAGTGTTCCCCATACTTTAGTAACTGAAACATGTGCCCCAATTAGGTCAAGTGTACCCAATGGTGCTAATGACTATAAATAGACTAGATGGACTCTCGATTTAGACATATGACCAAATTTAGAGAAGGGAGTATTAATAATCCTAACAGCTTATAATTATCCAAGATGGCAAGTTTCCATGGATGAAGAGATGAATTCTCTTCAGAAAAACACTACTTGGGAGCTAGTTTGTCTTCCTCCAGGAAGGAAATTGGTTCAATGCAAGTGGGTGTTTAGGACAAAGGTTGTTGCTGATGGAAGAACCTATAAATATAAGGCAAGTCTGGTAGCAAAAGGTTTCTCTTAGATCCAAGGATTGGACTACCATGACACCTTTGCACCGGTTGCAAAAATGGACTCCATCCGCCTTGTTTTGGTAATTTCAGCATCCAAGCATTGGGAGGTGCATCACATGGATGTTAAGTCAGCCTTTTTGCATGGAGATCTTCATGATGATATTTACATGAAGTAGCATGAGTGCTACATCACTGATCCATATTTGTTTTGCAAGCTAAATAAGTCACTATATGGGTTAAAACAGACCTCAAGAGAGTGGTATTCCAAGATGGATGTCTTCCTTCTCTCACAAAAAATTAAGAGATGTATATCAGATCCAAATGTGTATTTACAGTAGCATGGTGGTCATATAATTATAATATTTTTATATATTAATTACTTACTAATCACAGGTAGCACAGTTGCCTCCATTTCAGCCATCAAAACTGCTCTCCACAATGCCTTTGAAATGAGTGATTTGGGGCTTCTAAAACAATTTTTGGTGCTTGAAATCGAGGAAAATTATAATGGGATTATGGTCACTCAGTCCAAATACATTTCAGACCTATTATTCAAGTTTAACATGGCTAAATGTAGGCCTACACCATTCCCTTTCCTTTCAGGGATCATCCTTGAAGAAGGAAAAAGCACACCTCCCATGGACTGCACTATCTATCGATAGTTGATTGGTAGCTTGTTGTACTTCATGCATTATAGGAATGATATTTGTTATGCCATGAATGCTGTATCAAGATACATGCAGCAGGCTCATGATTTTCATTGGAAGGAAGCCAAGAGGATCCTCTAGTATATTCAAGGAACCAAGACCTACGACATTCATTATGATGCAGACTTTGAGCTAGATCTGGTTGGATACACAAATTTTGATTAGGAGGGTGATTCTATTGATCGGAAGTCAAATTTTGGATATTTATTCATGTTTTGTGGTGGCCACATTTTCTGGTCAAGCAAAAAGCAGGCTGCCATAGCATTATCTTTAGCAGAGGCCGAGTATCGGGGAGTGGTGAATGCTTGCATCCAAGCAGTTTGGTTGCAAGGAATTCTTTCAGAGTTTGATCTTGGTAGTAGTTTGTCCACTATCCTATTTTGTGACAATCAAAGTGCTATTAAGATATCCATGGATCCAGTTACCAAGCAGAGGACCAAGCATGTAGAGATCCACATGCATTATATCAGAGAGCTAGTGCATGACAGGACTATCATTCTGCAATACTATTTGACTGATGAGAAGATTGTAGACATCTTCACCAAGAGCTTCTCAGAAAATAAGTTCACTTACCTCCATTCACTATTGGGGGTGACTTCATCAGGGTAATTCAGACTATCTTCAGTGTTCAGGTTCAGGGGGGGGGGGGGGGGGGTGTTCCCACTGGGTCTTCCTTCTTTTCCTCACTTAGTTTGTTTTGAGCATTGTTTCAGTTTCAACATTGTACAGGGTAGCCTATGACCTTAGTTGCCAGGTCCATAGCATTTTTATGCATTTGTGTTTTCTAACTTTTCCTGAGTATAGCTTAAGGGGGGGTGTTGGAGACATTTACCACATGCACACTCTTTTTGGTCAAATTGGCCTAGTTAAACCACTATATTAAGTATAATTGACATTAATTGATAGCAGTGGAGCATTAATTGAGATAATCCAGTCACGCCCATGCCTACCTACAGTTAAGGAGGCTAACTTAGCCTTCTCCTACATTCGGGGAGGCTAACTAGAGCACTCCAGGGGTGATCTGAGTGATATTAATGCACCTAATTGCTAACTGGTGGTTACAATCAGTTCAACAAGTCAGTTAAGGTGCCTCCTCTCATTAAATATATTATTTAATGATTATTTAATGATATGGAGTCAACAAGGGCACCTCCACCAACTTCTAATGTTCAGTTCAACTTCAGTTAACCTCATTGGGGTTCATTGAAGTCATTGAAGCACTAGCACTTGATGGTTGGCTTGCTATTACATGTGTTTGATCTCTTTCAGTTGAGACTTAGTCATTTATTGCACTCTGACTTCAGTTAGGGTTTGGTAAGTCAATTAGGGTTTTGGTCAGTTGTTAACTGAGTGTGAACCATGGCTTACAATCAGTTAAGATAGACTCACTCATTAAATTTGAATGACCTACTTAGGTATTCGAATTTCTCACTCATTCGAGCTATAGCTTGACATTGTAATTGTAACCATTCATTCTTTATGTGAATACAGAGTGGCTACTATTATTGTAGACCGATTACACCATTTCATGAGTTATTTGTTGATTAATATTTGATGAGACTAATGTTTAGTCCCTAGATCAATGTGCAAGATTAATACCATCCAGTAGCACAGCAGGAAGAAATCTAGTTTCAGCATCAGGGATTGAATTAATCCCTTTTATTCCAATGGAAGAAGATGTGGTGGTTGATCTGAATACCATCTTCTACAACAAACCTAAAAAGAGAATTGTCTAGAGAACAGAAAAGAAAGTGGACACTGGAGGAAATAAAGGAGTTATGGTGACTAAGAAGATAGTTGTTCACGGGAATAATAAAAATCTGATACTTATGGAAAAGGCAATAGTAGCCTCAGCCCTAGCTACTGAATACAATGTTGATAAAATCATGACCAAATTGGAACAATCTAAGAAAAAGATTGCTCAAATGAAAGAAACCCTAAAAAGGGAAAGAGATGAAGGTCAATGTTTGAAGAGAAAGTATAAAGACATGCTTAGTATGATTGAGGAGTCCAAGGAAGAATGCCAAAATTTACAGTCCGACAAGGATTCTTTAGTATTATCAATGAACATCATTGAAGGAGAGAAGAAAGACCTAAAGAATCAGATCATGGAAGAAGTGCAGAAAGGGGATACAACTAAAAAAAGAATAGAGGAGTTGGAATCCCAGAACCTTTTACTTAAATAACAATTACAAGTAGCAGAGGAGAAACATATGGACATCACTCCATTCAGAAATTTAGCCTCGATGTTACAAAAGGAGATTAATCAGGTCTTGTTGAATCTTGCAGAGGAAATCTATAAGGTGAAACAAATGGAGGACAGATTGAAAGAGATAAAGCTCGACTTGACATAGTTCTAGAGAAGATTATCATATGTGGTAGGGTTGGTAAAAAATTAGTTAGCATGGGTAGAGACCCATTCAAACTTTTCAGCTGACATGCCTTAGAAATTAGTAGGAGGTCTTAAAATAGAGATATCCATACTAAATTTTGGTCGTAGAACAGCAGTTAGGTTAAACACCGTTATTGGAAAATGCATGAATTTTTACAAAGGTATACAAATATTTCATCATCAGTGCCTGATTCTAATGTACACATCAAATCAAGTTTTCCCAGTCACGGGAGAACATCTGCAGAATTTACAGGAGAGGATGCAAAAGGGAGAGGAGAACCTAGCAAGACTCGAAGTTGTTAGTGAAAAAGACATCGAGACCTAGATTATACAATCATCAGGTCATAAACTTAAGTTATAATAATATTTGAGTCAAAGTACTCCAAAGATGAAGGAAATAAAATCCCATCTATCCAAACATGAGGTAGCAGTTCACGTATTGGAAACTACAGAGTACAAAGTCATCAGGGAATAGGGACAAGCATGAGGTTTTTTTATCAAGGCACAAATCGGGAGCACTTAGTTGGATTATTCACAAATTGAAAATTATGTAATATTTTGTATTTATCCTTTTTTCTAAGTGCATGCACTAGAAGGCACATTTTTGTAAACGAAGAGTTGAGGGAGACCAAAAGGCTAGGGGGAAGCTCAAGAGTTTTTGTTTGTTTGTATAAATAGAGGTGAAATAGATGTAAGAAGGGAACTTTTCATGCTATCTTTCTAAAAAGTTATTGTAAGAAGAACTACTTCCTCTTATAATAAATAAGTTTTATTTTCTGTTGGAGAAGGCACTGTGAAGTCTCAAATGCATGTTGTATATTGGTGGAATGTGGAATTACTTATGTTTGATCTTTTTCTATGAACTATGAGATCGTTATAACCTACAAATTATTTCCATGTTATGAATGCTTTTCTGTTTATTTTGTGAAACTTAAACAGTATATTGAGTAATGAAGATTTTAACTAACAATGAGTTATCTCTTTGTTTATCTTTCTACTTACATTCATGTATTCTGAAATATGAACATCTATCTGTAATATTCTCAATGCATATTTTACAATACATTACTCATCATTAATTATAATATTTCTCCGTAGGGATAGGTTGGATGGAATTAGTTAGCATTAACATAAGTTGTTCTTTGTTTATGATTTATAAGCGAAAGAGGTAAGATGAGAGGTAAGAACCTATGCATCCCATTATGAACTCTTCATTATATCTATCGATTGCACTTAATTAGGAACTTGCATATCATACATAAACATAAAACTAAAAAATACACTTAAATGGTGGACCAGGCCGCAACTGGTAAAACAAGCTTTACCCATTACTTGACCCATGGTAGCTGAACTGCAAACCAGATGGATTCCCCATACCAATAATAACGAGTTAATTTGGAATGCTTATTAGGGAGAATCCTTACTATTGTTACCTAGGATTTTCGAGGCCTCAACAGTTTTGGCGGTAGAAGGAGTGCCGCCAGTGCATGGCTGGCCGAGGAAATTTGTTTTCTTGAGAATACTCTACCAGTGATGGTTCCTAAACAAATCCCCCCCAAAGACCTAATCCTGAAGAAAAAGTCACAGAGTATCTCTATCCCATTGATAACAAGGTCATTGATTATTTGAGGAGAATTACAAGGGCATGCACAAAGAAGATTGGATAATTACCCATTATTCCTACTTTGCTGAGAAGAGAGTTTCGTAAGAAGGATCGTCCTTACTTTGAGAATTCAGTATTAGTAGAAGACCTTGAAGATTTAGTAGAAAAAACCTTGCAAGAAGTTGTGCAACCTCTAGATCAGTTGAAACTTGATTTCCCTCACTACTCACCTTTTTGAACCCCTATCAAGTCTCCTCCTCAATATCCACTTATAATTATGGCCAATGTGAATGCAAATCAGCCTCCTCCACCACCTTCTTGGAGGGCTATATCTCCTCTAAACCTTACCCCTCCGTTGCATGCTATGCCCCAGAATTTTGACAAGTCATTGCCCAAATTTGAACCAAATGAAGGAATTCTTGTGGATGATCATCTGCAAAAATTTTACGTAGCTTTAGAAGGTTTACAAGAAGATAAACATGAAGTTGTAGTCTGTAGATTGTTCCTGCATAATCTCAAGGGAAAAGCAGCCTCATGGTATTTTTCCCTGCAGGAAAATTCAATTACAAATTGGAATACCTTTGAGAGATTGTTTAGAAAAAAAATATGGAATCCATAGGACCCATGCTGCTTTAATGAAAGGGTTGATTTTTGTAAGGAAAGAAAATAAAGAAAGGGTACATAACTTGACTCAAAGGTTTGCTACCTACAAGAATAACTTTGATGCAGCCACAAAACTTGCTGACCCTAATCGAGTATTACACTTCATCTCTTGGTTCTGACTTAGCCATGTTTTTCAAAAGATCAGTTAAGCCCACCTTAGTAGAGACTTATGAAGAAGTTGAGAAGGTTGAATCTAAAATGGAGAGTACATATCAATATCATGTGCAATCAGAAGAAAAAAACTATGGGAACAGAAAGCCTCTATTTTTAACTAAGCCTAAGGATGAACGGTCACCGAAATTAGAGGGCGTGGTTAAAATGATGTAGAAACTGTCAAATAGAGTAAATGACCTGGAAAAGGAGAAGGAGGCCCATAAAAAATACAAACCTTATTATGAAAAGAGAGATGATACTGGTCAACGCAAACCTCCCTCACATAGTCCCTCGGCTATGAATTTGATAGAGCTGGGAATGGACAATTTCTACACATTCCATCAGCAGCCTCACTCTAAAACAAATTGCCCACAGTGGATAAATTCTATGACTTTAGTGATGAACCAGTTATTGGATTCCAAGCTAACGGAAACTGTGGATGAGAAACAGAAAGGTCATGACCCAATAGAAACCCAAGAAGAATACACTTTGGTTTTATGGAATTTTGTTTACATGTTTAATATAGAGGATGAAGATATCACTGAGGAAGAAGAAATACCAGAAATGAATGTTACAACAAGGAGTCAGAGCTCATTGAAAGAGGATAACATGATACTTGCCAAGATAAAGAAACTTTATGAGAACATGAAAAAAATAAAGAATAATACTCAAACTATCAATATTCTAGAGTTTGTCATCTTCAGCTAGAGTCCCAAGACAGTCAATATTGCTATGAAGTCTACAGAAAATAAAATTGAGAATGACAAGAAGAATCCCACTAAACATGAAATGGGATATGACATTGTAGAAGATATTAAAAATACTAAAGCAACCATCTCTTTGTTTGAAATGTGTAATCTACCCCAACAAAAGGAAACACTCTTAAAGGCACTCGAGACACCTATGAAGGAAGCCCAGAATGATAACCAAGCTGATGAAGAGATTAGTGAAGCAATTTTAGGAGGAAAGTCTACATATAGAACTCCAGGATTCCTCCTTAATTTTGAAATTTTCAATTACAACATGCATAATTGTTTAGTGAACTTTGGGGCATCATTAAATGTCATGCCACTTTCAGTTTGCAAGAAAATAAATGGTCAACCCAAGCCAACTACAAGTCAAGTTTTTCAATTGGATAGGACTACAGTGAAAGTGGTAGGAGAAATGGAAGATGTCCTGATACATCTATCAACAGATGAAAGGGTCTGTTAGTATATAGACATTGTTGTTGTAGATATCCCAGACGCATATGGTTTGGTTTTGAGACGAGATTGGTTAGCAAAATTAGAGGGATATTTTGCATCATATTAGTCACATGTATGGTTACCTTATAAAGGTTATTAGAATCAAATAAAGGTTTTAAGGGAATCTCAGATGAAGCACAATGTAACTCAGTTGGAAGGAAAGAATGAACCGGTTAATTATGTTTTGGGAAACTATTTTCTCGAGCTTGAACTGGGAAATTACCAAGCTGAAGAAGCTAGTAACACATTAGATATCCATCCTAATCTCCATCGATTTTCATGGGATGATAAGATTGATTGTAATATAGTAGATTTAGTCTCAGATGTAGTTAGAAGTTCAAAGTCGGTGGGAGTAGAAATTTTTTGGATTCTTTATTTTGACGGTTCCAAACCATGGAAGGATCAGGAGCCGGCTATGTCCTAATCGATCCAGAGAAAAATAAATATTTTCTTTCATATAGATTAGAATTTGAGTGCACAAATAACACAGTTGAGTATGAATCATTAGTTTAGGGAATGAAAAAGGAAATGGAATTAAAACTAAAAAATATGAAAGTGTACGGAGATTCTGAAATCATTGTTAAACAAGTTTGAAACAAAATTCATTGCATATCACCACATTTGAAGGCTTGTAAAAATGAAGTTTGGGATGTATTAACAAATTTTCATGCATTCAATATCTCTTCAATTCCTAGAGTAAAAAAAGCAGTAGCTGAGTTGTTAGCTACTTCAGCTGCAAGGATGGTACCTACGAATAATAGATGTTCAATTCAATTGCTTTTTAGGCCTTCTGTTCCAAACAATATCACCAATATGAGGGTGTTTGATAATGTTCAGTAAATATTGGAATGTCTAATGAATGATGATACATTCAAACTAGCCATAATAGATGATGAGGAGCATCAAGAAAATCTCCAAAACGAAAATTTCATTCCTAAAGGAGTCAAAACTTTGGAACACATGTTTCATCTAGACAAGAAGTTTAGAAAACTAGCAAATGTAAAGACACATAGTTCATCTTTGCAATTCAAGCTGATAAATATAGGGTCAGAGGCTGAACCCAAATATGTGAATTTGGGGAAGTGTTGTTCACCCGGGGAGAGGAGAAAATTCATCAGTTTATTTAGACCATACAAAGATATATTCACTTGGAGTTACAAGGACCTCAAAACTTATGACACCAAAATTATACAGCATATTATTCCAATCAAAGTTGGAGTCAAACCTTATCAGCAGCCTCTGAGAAAGATGCATGCCAAACTAGAACCCCTAATTCAAAGTGAGGTGAAAAAGATTCTGGATGCTAAGATCATATTCAAATTTAGACATTTAGAATGGGTTTGAAACCTGGTACTAGTACAAAAGAAGTATGGAGTGATAAGACTTTGTGTTGATTTCAAGAATTTAAACCGTGCATCAGATAAAGAAAATTACCTGTCCCACCCATGGAACAAATATTACAAATGGTATTGTTACCACCTAAATTTTCCTTGGTGTTATCAAGTGATCCTGGTGAACTAGACAAAGATGCTTTTTTCGGATTTGAGAAGACCTTCAGACTTGCTTTTGAGAGGTGTTTTTTTTTACCTACCACATGTTCATACCCCCTTGGATGAGTTGTAATAAAATGTTCTAGAATGGTAGTGTTTGTAAAAGACTCAGTCTCTTGGACTCATTTATCAATCTAATCAGCCCAGAGTGATTTTTCCCTTGGTTATTATTGCAGGTTGTTGAATAAACGACTTATAATTTTTTATTTTTCCACTCAATACCTCCAAAGTTGGGGTGGTCGGCTTGACATTTAGGCCTATTTAGGTTATTAGAGTCTTTGTGTCGATGTAGAAACATGATAGGAATCATGGTCGAGTCATATGAACATGTGCTAAGTTCCCCTAGGTTTTGTTTGTTTTAATTTTTAATTTTAATTTTTAATTTTAATTTTTAATTTTAATTTTTCCACAAAACTTAGGCTATTTTTAATAGTCTAATTGGAAAAATTGATCTTGTAATAAAGGTTGGGTTAAAAGTTAGTTTTAGTCACGGGGGTGCTCATTTTCTAACTCTGAGCACAAGGTAAACCCATAAACCCACTTTTACTAAGTGCTGAGTGATTTTTCCATCACTCAGGTAAGAAAATCCAAAAAAAACTAATATTAATTAATTTAATTAAAAATTAATTAAATAATGGAGCAAATCCAAATTCCTAAATCAGTGGATTTTTCTCTGATTTGACTAAAATCAATCTGATCAGCTTCAGATTGACCAGGAGTTCCCATTCCTTTACTGAAGGAATGATCAGGGCTAAAGATGAGCTTGACAAGCTCATGCAGATTTGGGGGTTGCACCCTCCTTTCTCTCTCCTTCACACGTGTTGATCAATCTGGGAGTTGGTTGATGGGTGGTTCAGTTCACTGAGTTGGGTGTCACTCTGATTTACAGTTCTAGTCCAGTTAGACTCAGTGCATCCAGTTAGACTCATTTCATCATCAGATCAGGCTCAGATTGACTCTGTGTCAGCTTCAATCTCTCTTTTAGTCAGGCATGCGCCCCTCTTGGTCAGTCTGGCTATAAATAAAGTAACTTCTTCCTCTTCCAAGCTACTTAGAGATGGGAAGAAAGGATTTCTATTGTGTAATATTGTATTTATCACTCTTTTTTTTGAAATAAAGAGAAGCTTTGGAGGCCAAATTGTGGAGTACTTTTCATGTGTTGATCATCATTATCATGTTGCTTTTGAGGTGAACTACTATTTTTTCAATTTTTGCATTAAATTGTTGTCTTCTTGAATGATTATTGGAATGATAGGAATATATCATTGCAAGTAAGTTTACATACTCCTATTTTTCTACATATGTTTGAATGAGCTAATATGTGCATGCTAAATAAGATTATTTTCATGATATGTCATCTACTTCTCATATGTACCTTCAGATTTAATCGTTTTGTTTGCAAGATTTGTTGTTTAGCTTGCAAGTTTGCCGTGATTGGAAGAGTTGTGGTTCAAGTTTGATTCCACTCATTTTTCTACCTCTACCGTAGCATGTTTGACAGACCACTCATGGATCTGTTTTTCCAAAGACTCTACAGTTAGAGATTTCACAGAACCAACCACACCATCGGCATGGGGTCCAGGCTTAGGTTTCTCTACATTGTGTGTTGGCCTCGGTGCATCAAAGATGATTTCATATAAAATATTAGACTAAGAATATATCAAATCTAGCTGCTGGGCCTTGAGGATAGCCTCTTCCTCATTGGTCACTCCCAAAGTAGATACATCCTTAGGTATATATGGAAATAGGGATTTAAGGAACCATTCTAATAAGAAATTGCGAGTAATAGTGGCTTTGATAAGGCTCTTTCGTCTTCTCCACTCTTGGATGTGATCCGAAATATGAGTGGCCTTGTCCTACAGAAAGGTAGACAACAAATCTGTCCCGAAATCATATCGGACAGGAAGTTGGAAGTGACTAAGGAATACATTAGCCAAGTCCCAAAAAATATTAAATGCAGAAGAAGGCAGTTCAATATACCATTTTGGTGCAGTACTGGTTAGATTTCTTTGGAACACCCTCAAGCAAACTGAATCATCGTTCAGTGAGTTAGAAGAGCACCACAAATGGAAAGTGGTGACATGAGCTCCTAGATCATCACCAACTTTGCCTTTGAATTTTGAGATATCCGAGGGCAGCTTGGTTATAGGAACGGGTGGCCAGGAGGAGTTATGTCTCACTAGATGATTCATTAGTTTCGACAAATCTAGCAAATTTAACGTTGCTAGGAAAGGGAGCTTGGGTCTAACCAAAGAATTAAAAGTACCAGTTTGGGGATTAGAGGGACTTTCCCCCATGTTCCCATATGTGAAGGTGGGGTTGTCCCCTGCTGCTAGTTACAAAGTGGTTGGGCTGCTTTGGAAAGGATTCCATCCATAAGCCAGTGGATTTTTTATGTGCGGTGCAGTGTATGAGGTTCTAGCTACCCCAGTCGAAGCTGGGGTTTGGAACACAGGAGCAATTATCCCTCCGCTGAAAAGCGAAAAAGGAGAGCTCATGAAAGGAGTTGAAACTAGAGTTTAAAAACCTTGATCATAAGGATTAGGGTTTCTGAACTGTACCCATACATATGCGGGTGTTGGGCCTACATATGGAGTGGATGGGGGAATGTGCCCCCCATTCAAAGGAAAACCCTGGACAAAATCCAAGGATCCTATAGGACCACTCTGAGTAGTGTGTGCGAAGGAAGTAGGAACTGAAGGTACACTAGGAATCCCAGTGACCATACCACCAGAAGTACCTGCTAAACTTGTGGGAGCCAGTGGTTGAACTACCCGGATAGCTAGAGTTAATGGTGTAGTAGGTATACTTGTTCTAGGGGCACCTACCAGGGGAGGTGGCACCCCTTTAGCCGGATCGGTTCAGGTGGAAGTAGAAGAACTTTCTCGTACAGTAGACATTAGTCTGCCCAAAGGGACACCGATCAGGGGTGGATTGAAAGGACGAACCTGAATGATCACAGTATCGTTTAATTCAGTTAGAGGTGAATTAAAGTTTCTTGCAAACTCGTCAACCTGTAAGTCTTCTATCTCAACTTTGTTTAAATTAAAATTGTTTTCTCTAATTTCTGGTTCACCTAGAACTTCACTAAATCCTATCCGTTCGAAAGAACTATCTATGTCCAATCTCTGACTTTGAGGGGGAGGTGGAGTTTCCAATGAGATAAGCAGAGGAAGGTTTCGCAACCTTCGTGACCTTCTGACACATTGGTCCTCCATGATTGTAAATTTGACTCTTCACACCCTAAGTTCAGATAAAACACAGACAAACCACATATTAATCACTACAAAATTTCATAAAGTCTCAACAATCACAAGGGGTATAAGATATGCTTTCTCGAAGAAAGATGAGAGACAGTTTCTTGGCGTCCTTGAAGAGGTTCTTAGGCACAAGTAGAGGAATCACCCACTGCCCCCCTACACTTTCAACAAGGGTTACCTTCCAAGCCCATCCAAGGTGAACAAAAAATAGCCTTCCGGTTTACCTATGTATAAACCCTGGATGTCAAAGAGACTAAAGGCTACCTTAACTATATCAATAGTCTGGGGGCACAGTCGCAAGCCTGATTCATATGCATGGGCAGGGTAGCAAAGCTTGAAACTTTGTCTAGGAAAGAATCCCCAGATGTGCAAAAACCTTGGTATACTTTTTGACAAGGAATCAGAGGGTTATCTCCTCAGTCCAAGCCTCCACACGACCTTGTGCTTAACTCCTATTTGAGAGGAGCTTCCCAGATACTATCGACACAGAGAAGGATTTACCTATTGATTGGCCAACTAAGTCTGAATTTAAGTAGGTGTACGACCCTTCCCACAAGTCTAGCCTAAGCTAGTAGGTGTATGACCCTATCCCACAAGTCTAGCCTAAGCTAGTAGGTGTATGACCCTAAAAACAAAACTTACTAATAAATTTTAAATTATAGCATTAATTTTAAGGGCTATTCTTAGTGAGAGGGTAAGTGGTGTGAATGACTATGATATTATAGACTTGATAAGAAAAGTTAAAAGGTGTAGAAAATGAATTCCAAAACAAATTATAACTACTTAAATCAAGCTTCTTTTTATTTTTGTAGATATGAACTAATGAAATTACAACTAAGTAAGAGAAAGCTAAGACTTATGTTTTGTAATTTTTGAGATTTTATTCGAAAAAAAAAAACTATGATATGCAATTAAAATGAAAATGTTTCCAATGTTTTTTTTTCACTTTTCAAACTCTTCAAAAATTACTATGCATCTAAATGCAAAAATTCTTGAGTATGCTTGAATAATCAAAACATAAAGCAAGAAAAATGAAGTAAAGCAGACTTGTAAGAACCCAAATCAACCACCTAAGGAAGAGACTTGGAAAACACCTAGCTTGGGAAGAAACACTGAATGAAATCCACTGAAATCATTAAAAGGCAAGTGACAAACTGAAACTACTTGGAAATAGTATAGGGTACAAGGTATGTAAAATATTGATCACTGATTCAGATACAGAGCACTGAACCTGTCACCCAAATAGGATAATCCACTTCAAATTGCTAAAAGAAAGAAGACCCAAACAACAAAAATTCATGGGCTTACTGAAAAGCACAAAGTATGGTGCACAAGACTTTCAGACCTACAACAAAATGCCAGCACTAGAAGACCCCAAAGTAGAGAAAAATTCAAATAAGACAGGGACAAGCAACCCTACCTAAAAATCCATTGCTAAGATATGTACGCTACTATCTTATAGAATAAACTGCGTACTGTATGCGACTGTGCAGTATAGAAACCCACATATCAAGTTGTTGTACATGACTGTGTAGCACAACAACCCGTGTACAGAAAAAAAAAATTTCAAAAAAGAAAAATTAATAAAGGTCTCTAAAACACTACTACAAATCAAATCCAAGGTATAAAACCATACACTGAATCAGAGCAAAGTCTGGGCAAGTATCTACAGGACTAACCCACAGCAGGCTGGACTTCCCAGTGGAGTCGCCAGTTCTGTTGTTCAGGATTAATCACCCTTGTAACCTAGGGTCTAATGGTTACCAACTTACTACTAACCTTGCAGACGATCAGCTTTACCAGAGAATAGAAAGGGAATATGAAGAAATTCTTGACTTACCCGATTACCGATGGTTGATCCAATCTTGATCGTCTCCCGTTTCTCTTCTCTCCAAAGCTTCCAGGGATGCACCTCTTTCACCTGTAAAGAGAAAATTCCCCAAGCAATATCTTGTGCATGTATATATAAGAGGTTAGATAAACAATATATAAAGTACATAATCAAATATATTCATTAACCACAATACATGAAATAGACTCAACACAATGTTGGAAGAAGAATTCTCTTTATTAACAATCAGTGAATGAGATAAGAGTACAACCCAGCTTCTGATACAAGGACTCCTCTGCAACCAAAGGACTCTGAGTTATGCTGCTCCAAGACTTCTGAAGATATACCACCAGCATAACTTTTCTCTCCAATCTTGATTGATTAATGCTCTCACCAAGTCCTCTATTTATACTTTGGGAAATAGAGTGATTTCGAAGGTTGGGGTGGTTGAAACAGTGAGGATAGTTAATGATTATGGCCCAAATAATCTCAATTAATAGCGTTTTATATTTTTTAAGGTCGAACTAAGGTGTACGCGACTATTGATATAGGCAACCTGTGTATAACATGCGAGTTGCTCAAAGGAAACCCGCATACACTGACGTACGCAGGTTGCAATGCAGATAGTCACATACAGTACATGAGTTGCAATGGAGAAATTCGCGTACACAACTCAACTCTTATAAAAATTATATAGCAAGCTGTTTTAAGGGTAAATGCATCCCAAGTCATGCCCATCTATAGTGTTTTGGCAAACTGCAATCCTAATATGTCCTTTTGTGTACCAACATAAGGAATGTCAGCACTAAAACGAAGAAGTTCCATTGGGGTTGATAACACCGGCTAGAACTTTGCCCCCCTAGAACTCTGCCCCACCTAGAACTCTACACTGCATGTATTTCTTTGTCTTGCAGAAACCATCTACTAGGTATTATTAGTAAGAAGATTAGGAGCTTGTTGTTTTCCTAAAATCCTATAGCCCTTGATTTCCTCACCTATCATGGTCAAAGCCTTGAAACCTATCACATGTGTATAAAATTTCCTAATGGAAACCACATCGCACTCAAAGGCCAAAGGTTTTCTCTAGAGGGATTATGTCCTAATCACTTTAAATAGAATCATTTTAAGATATCCATTCTAAAGATAAGTAATACATGACTGCAAATTCATCCTTTACCTATGTTGTGTTTACTCCACTTGATTTCTTTTTAATTTACTTGATGGTAAATGGAACTTTGATGGAAACTGGAACTTTTAGAGCTTTTTGAGTATAATTGACAATATGTTCAGACTGATAAATGTTTACTACAATCCTATTTAGTATTTACACCTTAATAATTTGACATGGTATCTTGCATACATTCATATGCACATAAATAAATGTGTATAAAAAAATGTGTGTGTACATATATGCTACCATGATGCCAATATTTTTGTCTTCTATTTTTGTATCATTTTGTTGATCTTCATTCCTTGCAAGCATAGATGGGTCGTGGTGTGTTAGCCTTACAAATTGACATAATTTTGAAGTTTTCAAGTATTAAGCTCATAAAATTTTATTATAAAATATTAAATTACCATACTGGAAATGAAATAATGGCCCTCTGCCCAGCTGGAACTCCGACTCGACTGGAACTGAAATAATGGCCCTAGCATAATGGGTTCTACTTCTTGACATTACTTGTAGTGGATTGACCCCACCATTTCACTGCCAGTGCCAATATACTCAAGCGATAAGTTCAGTAGATAGTGGGAGACACTAACCCCCAGCATGAAAACCATTACCTTGAGTACGCATCTTGGATTCAAGAGAACACATCATATCGTTAGGCCACCATAGCCCACATCCCTGACAAAACATTGCAGGTATCTTGGAAGGTATGCTAAAGCCTAGATAATTACTCATCCACCTTGGAAGTTATGCAAGTGTGTATAGGCTTGGTGGATGTGATGTATCCATCTTCGGGCTCTCATGTAGAGTTTCATGAATTTGACCCCCCAATGCATAAATTCCATTTGGTCTCATTGAACAAAACCCTAGCTTCCCCTGTTGGATTTGTTCCCAAGCTAGAAATATAGAGTCGGCTGGAACTCTGCCCTGGTTGGAACTCTTCCTAGGATGGATCTCTACCCCAACCTGAAACTTTGCCTCAGCTGGAACTCTTCCATGAGTGGAACTTTGGCCCGCTAGAAATCTGCCTCGACTAGAACTTTTCCCCTGGATGGAAATCTGCCTCCTTGAGAATCCAAATATTTTATATATGCTAGGTCAATAACTCTATATGAAGTACGTTCAACAATGCATGAAATTTATAGGAAGGAACTCTTCTCTCATAGGAACCCTACCTCGATTGGAACTTTGCCCTAGCTAGAACTATGCCCTTGTTGGAACTGTGCTCCGGCTAGAACCTGCCTGGGCTGGAACTCTGCCCCAACTGGAACTCTGCTCTAGCTGGATCTCTGCCTTGGCTAGAATTCTTCCATGAGTGAAACTCTTCCTCGATTGGAAACTTTCCCCTGAATGAAACTCCGCCTCCTTGAGAATCCAAATATCTAAATATCTGTTAGGTTAATAACTCTATAGGAAGTACATTCGACAATCCATGAACTTTATAGGAAGGAACTCTTCCCTCATAGGAACCCTTCCTAGATATAGAATTGAGTTTTGAAACTTACAACAAGTGTGTATAGGCTTGGTGGATGCGATGTATAAATATTTGGGCTCTCATGTAGAGTTTCATGAATTTGACCCCCCAATGCATAAATTCCACTAGGTATTATTGAACAAAACCCTAACTTTCCCTGTTGGATTTGTGGCTCAACTGGAACTCTACCTCGACTGGAACCTTGCCTCAGCTGGAACTCTGCCTAGGATGGAACTCTGCCCTGGCTGGGACCCTGCTCAGCTGGAACTCTGCTCGAGCTAGAACTCTGCCTTGGTTGGAACTTTTCCATGAGTGGAACTTTGCCCTGCTAGAACTCTGCCCTAACTAGAACCTTGCCCTTGGATGGACTCTGCTTCCTTGAGAATCCAAATATTTTATATCTAATAGGTCAATAACTTTATAGGAAGTATGTTCGACAATGCATGAACTTTATAGGAAGGAAACCTTCCCTCATAGGAACCCTGCACCGATTGGAACTCTGCCCTGGCTCGAACTATGCCCTTATTGGAACTGTGCTCCGGCTAGAACCCTACCTCAGCTAGAACTCTGCCCCGGCTGGAACTTTTCCCAGGCTAGATCTTCGCCCCGACCTGGAACTCTGCCTCGGCTGGAACCCTACCAATAGTGGAACTCTGCCTTGACTGGAACCCTGCCCCTAGATGGAACTCTGCCTCCTTGATCCAAATATCTAAATATATGTTAGGTCAATAATTATATAGGAAGTACGTTTGACAATGCATGAAATGTATAGGAAGGAACTCTTCCCTCATAGGAAACCTGCCTAGATATAGAACTAAGTAGTAAGAATTGAGTTTTGAAACTTCCATGAAGTGTGTATAGGCTTGGTGGATATGATGTATCCATCTTTGAGCTCTTGTACTTTTCACTGCTGGAACTCTGCCCCAACTAGAACCTTGTCCCTGGATGGAACTCTACCAAGCCAACACTCTTTAGAATGTCCTTAAGGTGCGTTTATAAGGCGTTTTCTCTTTATTCCATCATTATTTTGTATGGTAATTTGTTATTGATGAAATATCATTTTATTACTATACACTTTGAATTATGAAGATTAGTGCTAGACCGCTAATGTTTAAAATATACCATTCTTTTTGTGCATGGTTTTGTTTGGTTGGAGGCATTAATTATAAGCACATTTTTTAATAATATGGCCACACTATAGGTTTTTATTCTATCTAAACATATGAAGCATTGAATCTTAGTGATGTGGTACATTACATGTACTAAATGCATTATTGGGTAACAATTTCAGGAGGATCTAACTTACAAAGTAATCAATGACAGTATTGGTTGCAACATCTTTTATTGCTGGGCTAGTGAATGCAATGGTCTGCGACACAGAAAGTGTTGCACGTTCAACAAACATAGAGAGGAAGTTCATTCTTAGGCACCCATAAAATTGCATGTTGGTGCACCACGAGGACATAATTACAAGCTGAGATCTGCAACAAAATTGGAAAAAGATCGTAAGAGAAAAAACTATGACATTGAATATCGGTTCAAGAAGAATAGGAAGGTTGTTGAAACTGCAGCCATCCAAAAATACATAAAAAAAGCAGTAAGTTGTTTGTTATTGTTGTGTTATTTCTATATGTATTCAGAAGATTATGCTTTACTTGTGATTTTTGTTTTGTTTTTATATTCATAGGGGGTGAAATGTGTGCAAGAGTTGAGTGCAAATACAATGGAGTACGTGAGAATAATTGTATATGAATATGATGCACACTCAAAGGAAAAAAAATGCACTAAAAAATGTTGTCCATAAGAAAATTATACAAAACAAGGATTGGAGTATGTTACACAAAATATTTAATGAGTCACCACTGGTAATGTTTTCCAATTGCTATTCAAATTTATGTTTGTTTTGTTGCATATAATAGAAATGTTGCAAGGTATTTTAAAAAACTAACTTTTTTCAAACATTATTTCATTGCAATAGAGAAAGGTATGCAACTCTTCACAAAGTCCCAAGGACAATATAATGTTCGTTGAAGAGACACTCGGTGTAAGTTTTATAAGCCGCTCCTTGTATTGTAATTTTTTCCAATTGCTATTCAAATTTATGTTTGTTTTGTTGCATATAATAGCAATGTTTCAAGGTATTTAAAAAAACTTACTTTTTTCAAACATTCTTTCGTTGCACCAAAGAAATGTATGCAACTCTTCACAAAGTCCTGAGGACAATATCATGTCCATTGAAGAGACACTCGCTGTAAGTTTTATAAGCCGGTCCTTGTATTGTAATTTTTTCCAATTGCAATTCAAATTAATGTTTGTTTTGTTGCATATAATAGCAATGTTGCAAGGTATTTAAAAAAACTTATTTTTTTAAAACATTCGTTCGTTGCAATAGAGAAATGTATGCAACTCTTCACAAAGTCTTGAGGACAATATCATGTCCGTTGTGCTGGAGACATTTACCGCCATACACACTTCTTTTGGTCAAATTGGCCTATTTAAACCACTATCCTAAGTATAATTGACATTAATTGACATCTGTGAAGCATTAATTGACATCATCCAGTCACACCCATGCCTACCTATAGTCAAGGAGGCTAACTTAGCCTTCTCCTACATTCGGGGAGGCTAGCTGGAGCACTCCAGGGGTGATCTGAGTGATATTAATGCTTCTAATTACTAACTGGTGGTTACAATCAGTTCAACAAGTCGGTTAAGGTGCCTCCTCACATTAAATATATTATTTAATGATTATTTAATGATCTGGAGTCAACAAGAGCGCCTCCACCAACTTCTAATGATTAGTTCAACTTCAGTTAACCTCATCGGGGTTCATTGAAGTCATTGAAGCACTAGCACTTGATGGTTGGCTTGATATGACATGTGTTTGATCTCTTTCACTTGAGACTCAGTCATTTATTGCACTACGACTTTAGTTAGGGTTTGGTGAGTCAATTAGGGGTTTGGTTAGTGGTTAACTGAGTGTGAACCAATGGCTTACAGTTAGTTAATCTAGACTCACTCATTCAATTCAAATGGCCTCCTTGGGTATTCAAATTGCTCACTCATTCAAGCTGTAGCTTGACATTGTAATTGTAATTATTCATTATTTATTGAATATACAGAGCAGCTACTATTCTGTAGATCGATTACACCATTTCATGAGTTATTTGTTGATTATTTCTTGATGATATTGATTCTTTGTTCCTAGATCAATGCACAAGATTAATATGGTATCAGAGCTTATGGCAGGACGAAGCTCTATCTCTCAAAAACAAGCTTTTTGACAGATTTCTGCATGAAAAGTGAGCAATAGCTCAAAAATCCAACACGACACCAGAAGCCAAGGCTTACCACTTAATACCCCAAGTAAAAAACTTGTTGATCAAGCTTGCTTGATTGACTATGCTGGGTGTGATGAAAGCCTAGAATGTGCAGGCTGTCCGACCTTACATTGCCCTTTCTATTTTGATTTTTAGGTTTCTATAGGTGAAGCATTTGCTCCAGCACATCTAGATGGCCTCCTCAGTAGATCTCTTGACTCCACACAATTTCCACTCATGGAAAGGTGATATGGAGATTCAATTGTGCTCCAAAGGTATTTTTAGAATCACCATGGACACTGAAGATGAGCCTAGATCCGCCATAGAAAAATAAAGATTATTGAACAAGAAGGATGAAGCCTTCAGTTTCTTGTGCCTCTCTATTTCCCGAGACCTTCTCTTCCATATTGCAAGATTGAAGACATCGAAAGAAATATGGGAAAAATTGGAATCTCTAGATGGAAAGCATGATGACTTGAGGGTTTACCAGCTCAAAAATGAACTCATGTCTCTCCAACCATCCAATTTCAAGACTCTGAATGATTTCTTCACGAAGTTCAAGCATACTGTTTTACTCTTGAAGAGATGCAAAGTGGAGAAGGAGGATGACCAGCTCATCCTCGCCATACTCTCCAAACTGGGGGCTGATTATTTATTTTTTGTTTATACATTCTGTGCGGGGAAGCTCACAACCCCCGGATGGACCATGCCTACACTCAATGCCTTCATTGAGTCCCTAACATGTGAACATGACAAGCTTGTCTAGATGGGGATCATCCGATATTCCCATGATCAAGCCCTACATGTCTCAGGGCCCAAATATCTGAAGGGTAAAGGAATGAAGCAAAAGAATAAAAAAACTAAATTTGATGCTCCTAAACCTAGAGTTGAAAATCAGCAGCATGATGAGCCTTCCAGCTCAAGGAAGAACAAAGGAAAAGGGCACCATGGCAAGGAGAAAGTCAAGTGTTCTTATTGCAGGAAGGGATTCCACCCTGAACATGCCTGCATGAAGAAGAAACTTGATGAAGAAACCTCTCTCCTTGAGAGGAATCACATCAATATTCCGGAGAGATTTCGGAGGAGAGATCACCAAGATCGGGAACCACAGCATGAGAAAGGTCATGCCCTCATGGCAAGCACTTCGAAGTCCAAAGAACTGTTGATTGAATCCGGAGCTTCAAATCACATGATGGCTGAGAAAGACTCCTTTTCATCCTGGGAGACCGGAAAATCCATCTCCATCCACATAGGAGATGACTCCACCATCATTTCCGAAGGACAAGGTACTGTAGATCTTGAAAATGGTTTTTTCTCTAATGTTTTGTATGTACCGTCTCTGGCATCAAATATCCTTAGTTTCTATTAGATGACACATACAGGAGTGCCTAAGAGTCTCTCTTTCAGCCAAAATGATGTTTAGATAACAGAAATTGCATCCGGGAAAATCATTGCAAAAGGCCTTGCAAATCATCATGCAAAAGCCTATGAGTTCTCTCACTTTGTTGCGGATGAAAAGCTCACCGCTCTGCTAAGTCATGGAAATGAGGTTAGTAGGCTATGGCATGAGAGGTTTGGCCATATTAATTTAAAATATTTGCAGCAATTATATAAAAAATCCATGGTTGAATTCCTCCCGATCATCAAGGAAACCATGGGAATTTGCAAGGGTTGTGTGATTGGAAAACACCCTGAGCACAAGTTCAATCGGGGAAAGGCAAACCGAGCTACATGCATATTGGGGCTGATACATTCTAATATCATTGGTTTGATTCCTATCACATCCATGAATGGATCAAGGTAACTCCTTACTTTTATTGATGATTTTTCAAGGTATACATGGGTTTTCTTTCTCCAAAAGAAATCAGAAGCATGTGAATTTTTTTTTGAATTGAAGGTCTTGATCGAAAATGCCTCTGGGATTAAGATCAAGATATTGAGATCTGATAATGGAGGGGAGTATGTTATTAATGATTTTCTATACATATTCTCCAAAAGTGTTATTTAGGTTCAGCATTCAATTCCCTACACTCCCCAGCAGAATGGAGTAGCGGAAAGGAAGAACTGGTCTCTCAAGGAGATGACCACCTGTATGTTGGAATCTAAGAAGCCTGCTGCAAATTTGTGGGCTGAAGACATGCATGCTGCAACATACATTTATAACAGGGTTCCACATTCATTTGTAAAAGAGAAGACCCCTTTTGAATCATACTTCGGACACAAGCCAGATGTGTCGAACCTACGAGTGTTTGGGTCCACTGCATGGGCCTGGATTCCGCTTGATAAAAGAAAATCTTTGCAACCGCAAAGCATAGAATGTATATTTATTGGGTATACTAATGAATCTAAGGGTTTCAAGCTACTATATATCAAGACCAAACATATCATCATCGAGAGAAGTTTCAAGTTTGATGAGCCTCTTCAGGAGGTCGAACTAGTGAAGGAGAAAACTGTTGATTTTCCTTCCTATTCTACTGATTATTTGGATGATGAAATTGGGGTTGATGACCCTGATTTGGATCCTTGTATTTCTAATATCAGTGTGCAGCAATAATTGTATTCTGAATCAGAACCTTAAGTGAAAAATCATCTTCCTACATGGGCCTGACAGACACTCTCCTCCGCAGGAGACAACATTGGAAATCCGGATGACACAAGGAGAACTCGGTCTGATTTCCAAAGAGCGGGTGTTACGCTCTCTTGTCCTGATAATTTGCTCTCTGAAACTTGATATTTGATGATTATTCCAGATCCAAAATCCTACTACCATGCTCGGAAGGATCCGAGATGGCAAGTTGCCATAGATGAAGAGATGAATTCTCTTCAGAAAAACACTACTTGGGAGCTAGTTTCTCTTCCTCCGAGAAGGAAATTGGTTCAATGCAAGTGGGTGTTTCAGATAAAGGTTGTTTTTGATGGAAGAACTTGAAAATATAAGGCAAGCTGGTATAATTTTTTTTTTCTCAAGTCCAAGGAGTGGACTACCATGAGACCTTTGCACCGGTTGCAAAAATGGACTCCATCCGCCTTGTTTTGGAAATTTCAGCATCCAAGCACTGGGAGGTGCATGGCATGGATGCTAAGTTAGCCTTTCTACATGGATATATTCATGAGGAGATATAAATGAAGCATATTGAGGGCTATATCACTGATCCATATTTGGTTTGCAAGCTAAAGAAGTCACTATATGGGTTAAAACAGGCCCCAAGAGAGTGGTATTCCAAGATGGATGCCTTCCTTCTCTCGCAAAACTTTCAGAGATGTAGATCAGATCCAAATGTGTATTTACAGCAGCATGATGTTAGAATAATTATCATTTTTTTATATTTTGATGAATTAATGATCATAGGTAGCACATTTTCCTCCATTTCAGCCATCAAAACTACTCTCCACAATGCCTTTGAAATGAGTGATTTAAGGCTTCTAAAACAATTTTTGGGGCTCGAAATCGAGCAAAATTCTGATGGGATTATTGTCACTCAGTAAAAGTACACTTCAAACCTGTTATTCAAGTTTGACATGGCTGAATGTAGGCCTGCACCATTCCCTTTCCTTTCAAGGATCAGCCTGGAAGAAGGAAAAAACACACCTCCCATGGACTGCATTATCTATCGACAGCTGATTGGTAGCTTGTTGTACTTGACACATTCTAGGCCTAATATTTGTTATGCCATGAATTTTGTATCAAGATACATGCAACATACTCATGATATTCATTGGAAGGCAGCCAAGAGGATCCTCAAGTATATTCAGGGAACCAGGACCTACGACATTCACTATGCTGTAGACTCCGATCTAGAGCTGGTTGGATACATAGATTCCGATTGGGCGAGTGATTCTATTGATCAGAAGTCAAATTCCAGATATGTATTCATGTTTGGTGGTGGCCCCATTTGCTGGCCAAGCAAAAATTAGGCTGCCATAGCACTATCTTCAGCAGAGGCCGAGTATCGAGGAGCGGTGAATGCTTGCATCCAAGAAGTTTGGTTGCAAGGAATTCTTTCAGATTTTGATCTTGGTAGTACTTTTTCCACTGTCATATTTTGTGACAATCAAAGTGCTATTAAGATATCCATGAATCTAGTTACCAAGCAGAGGACCAAGCATGTAGATATTCACATGCACTACATCAAGGAGCTAGTGCATGACAAGACCATCATTCTACAATACTGCCCAATTGATGAGTAGATTGCAGACATCTTCACCAAGATATTTTTAGAAAAGAAGTTCACTTACCTTCGTTCACTGTTGGGGGTGAGTTCATCAGGGTGATTCAGACTACTTCAATGTTCAACTTGAGGGGGAGTTTTTCCCACTGGGTTTTCCCTCTTTTCCTCACTTAGTTTGTTTTGAGCATTGTCTTAGTTTCAACATTGTACATGGTGACCTATGGCCTTAGTTGCTGGGGCCCTAGCATTTTTATGCATTTGTGTTTTCTAACTCCTCCTGAGCATAGCTTAAGGGGGGGTGTTGGAGACATTTACCACCATACACACTCCTTTTGGTCAAATTGGCCTATTTAAACCACTATCCTAAGTATAATTGACATTAATTGACATCATCTAGTCACACCCATGCCTACCTACAGTCAAGGAGGCTAACTTAGCCTTCTCCTACATTCAGGGAGGCTAACTGGAGCACTTCGGGGGTGATCTGAGTGATATTAATGCACCTAATTGCTAACTGGTGGTTACAATCAGTTCAACAAGTTAGTTAAGGCACCTCCTCTCATTAAATATATTATTTAATGATTATTTAATGATCTGGAGTCAACAGGGGCACCTCCACCAACTTCTGATGATCAGTTCAACGTCAGTTAACCTCATCGGGGTTCATTGAAGTCATTGAAGCACTATCACTTGATGGTTGGCTTGCTATGACATGTGTTTGATTTCTTTTAGTTGAGACTCAGTCATTTATTGCACTCCGACTTCAGTTAGGGTTTGGTGAGTCAATTAGGGTTTTGGCTAGTGGTTAACTAAGTGTGAACCAATGTCTTATAGTCATTTAAGCTAGACTCACTCATTCATTTCGAATGACCTCCTTAGGTATTCGAATTGCTCAATCATTCAACCTGTAGCTTGACATTGTAATTGTAATTATTCATTGTTTATTGAATATACAGAGCGGCTACTATTCTGCAGACTGATTACACCATTTCATGAGTTATTTGTTGATTATTTGTTGATGAGATTGATTCTTTGTTCCTAGATCAATGTGCAAGATTAATACGTTGAAGAGACACATGCTGTAAGTTTTATAAGAAGCTCCTTATATTGTAATTTTTTCCAATTGCTATTCAAATTAATGTTTGTTTTGTTGAATATAATAGCAATGTTGCAAGGTATTTAAAAAAAAATTACTTCTTTCAAACATTCTTTCGTTGCAATAGAGAAATGTATGTAACTCTTAACAAATTCGTAAGGACAATATCATGTCCGTTGAAGAGACACTCGCTGTAAGTTTTATAAGTGCTCCTTGTATTGTTACACATTGGAAATACTTTATTGAAACCCCAGTTTATTGACATTGTTTCCTTATAATGGTAGAGAAATATTGTATATGTTGGTGACCCATGTTCATCAAATGTGAATGAATGCATTGAACAAGGAGAAGGAATGAGTCAAACCCCTAATGTTGGTGAAGATGTGGATGTTATTCAATGTTCATTTGATAAATTTTCTAGGCCTATATTTGATAGGACACCGGGTAGTGTTCTTTTAGGCCCAACAATATTTGACAGGACACCCGATAGTGTTCCTTTAGGTAGACCAATATTTGACAGGACACCTGCTACTGTTCCTTTAGGCTCACCAATATTTGACAGGACACCCAATTGTGTTCTTTTAGGTCCACCAATGTCCAAAAATGTCCAAAATGTGCTAAATGAAGAAGGTGACAGAGATGGAGAGGACAATACTGTTGTAAATCATGGAAAGGTACAGAATACAAAGATACAACGTAGGGGTTGCAAAAAGACCTTTCTCAACCCAAATAAAACAAAGGATACGAAATCGAAATATCATCACCCTTCATTCTATTCACAATCTATCACCAAAACAAATAGGCCACGTGCATGCACTATGAAGAGAAATAGGTGTGAAGTGTTATTTTGTTTGTACTTTGTGTTTATTTTTTCAAATTAAAGTACGTTGTTTTGTATATTGTTTAATTTTTCACATTTACAAATATTGTTTTTTGTTTTCTTTTAACAAGTAGCTTTCTAATCAAAGGCAAGATTGATTGGTTCTATCCAAATTTCTGTTCTTGGAATTTTGTTGCAATATGAGGATGTTTTCTTGGAAAGGAGAAAAATGGTGACTTTCATTGGTATATAAACTAGTTTGTAGTTCCAATAGGGAAGGCCAACCCAATAGCGTGTAGGATGACCAAAAGTGATGTATACAAGCTGACCTTGTATGTATATAATGATGACCAGTTTTGATATAGGGTGTCTCTATTGGATGCTTATATCCTGTTAACAATCCTGCATGGTTTTTATGAAAATATATTCTGTTTTTCCTTATATCAAGGATGTATATTGAAGATACAGAGTACCACACATTTTTTGCATTATCGCCGATTGTCATATTATTTGGTTGTAGAAATGATCATCCACTATGAAATATTGAAACTCTCCATTGCTATAATCCAAATAATGATAATGAAATTGGAGCGTAAAGATGGTTTGTTGCTGAGTTTTGCAATATAATCCCTTTCACTATATTTTCTCTCATGAGGATTGGAATTAAGACTCAAAAAGACATTCCAGATGGCTGGCACCACAGTGGATGGATTGTGAAGATCATTTGTTGGGCTTTGCTATTAGTTTTGCTGTTTTTCCTTCCCAATTATGTCATCAGTTTTTATGGTAAGTTCTTTCGTTGGTGAAGTTCCAATACCATTTAGAATGAACTTTAGTTCGATCATTGTGACTGATTTATGCGTTCTGCATCAACAAATGTTGATTTTATTGAGCAGATGAGAGATGGTAGAACTATTGTTTTATTTTCAGAATGTTTATGCAATACTAATGATATTTAAAGCTAACATATGTAACTCGGTCAATGACAGAGACGTTGTCAAAGTTTGTTTCCGGTATATTTTTGTTGGTTCAAGTGATTATATTCCTAGACTTCACACATACTTGGAATGATGCATGGGTTGCTAAGGATAAACAGTTCTGATTCGAAATTCAATTCTAGAATGATGCATCGGTATTAAGCTTCCAAATTCAGTCATGACCATATCTTCTAGATTTTCATCTTAAAAGCATCTTTGGTTTGAGTGTTTTTTAAAATCTTGCAGCATATTTTAGCAAACCCACCTCTCACATGAACTCTTCTATTTTTGTTGTTCAACATTTCTTAACTTGCATGAGTCAACCTTTCATTATTTATGTACAAATTGTGCTTATTCTTACCTAAATTGGGGTATCTTTTCAAGGCATAGAAATGTGCTTTATTGAGAGATTGCCTTCTATAGTGGATTCTCAATTGTCATGATAAGAAGTTTCCTTTTCTTATAATGTGGGGAAATGGAGACACATTGCTTATAATGTGGGGAATATGGAGACATAGTAAGAGTGTTTTTTTTTAAATACCCAGGTATATTTTTAAATACATATTGCCCATGTTCTCTGAGAGCATTGGAAAGAGAAAGCTGTCCTGTGGTAGTGCATAGTTGGCAGGGTGGAGGTAGGGTAGCTATAGTGAGATCATATTCCAACTACCCCCCTCATGAACAAAGGCCAAACATTGTTGGTCAAGATATCAGAAGGTGGAGAGAGTTCTAGGAGTTTGACTTAGAAGAAGATGAGGATGACAATGAGTGAAATGACAAAGAATCATTCTAGTTTTGGTAGTTCAGATTTTAGATGTTCTTCCAATATCAAAGTTTAAAAGCAAATCATATTTGTTGTTTTTTTTATTTTTGGGTTTGACGGTCGCTGGTTATGTTTTGAAAAGTTGCTCCTCTCAAAGGCCTCTTTAAAGGGCCTTTTTTGTAATTTTATAACTCTGTAATTTTGTATATATATTAATATAATTGTCCATGAACTTTTTGTAGGACAACATTCGAGAGACAAAGGCAACATTCATATTTTTTGAGTTGATATCAGCTCATGGACAAAAAGAGTCAAACATTTTTTACAAATATAAGCAAATCAAGCAAAGGAATGAGCTTCTCAAAAGTAACACCTACACCCAATTCTGGAAGCAGCTGAAGCTTCCAACCACAGAGGATTCATAGGCAAAAGAGGTGGCCGAAACTGAAGGTCAGAAAGAAGAGATTCTAAAACTTATAATGGAACAGAACGCACAGATAAGAGAGATGGAAGAAGAAATGGATAAATCAATAAAGGAATTAGAACAGAGTGTGTAGATGGTCATTATCCCTCTGGAGAGTCACTTCGACAGGAGATTATAAAATTGCAAGAGGAAGCTAAAAACAACCAAGAACTGAAGTCTTTGTTCGAGTCAGCATGGAACATCATCCAAATTCAAAGATATGACTCACCAATTACTTCCACAAAATTAGCACCAAGGATCCGAACAAATGAACAAAATTCCTATATTTTGTAATTTGAGATCTAATTAGTTAGATATTTTATCCATAATATCCTAGTAATTTATGACAGGAGCATATGTAAATAAATGTATAAATACTTCTTTCTTCGAAGTATTGAGGGTTGATTTTTGCACCCAGGAGCTATTTTGTAAACTTTACAAAGGATCGGCCAGTAATTAAACAGGATTGTTCATAGGATTCTTGTGTCAAATTGTTGGTGATGTCTCTCTATCTTTGTTGAATGTTTTCTTATTCTATGTGATCATAGAACTCTGTGAAGAGTGAGTGTAAAACATAAAAACCAATAATGCTAACAAATTTGTTCTTTGTATAGTTTGGCTATCCAAAAAGGATAACTGCAACATTCTTTCACATGCTGATAAAGACTCTTTTGAATGCCTACTTTGATGTTTTTGAGGAACCTAATTCTCTTCCTCATTTAATGATTGAACTACCAATACTGTTTTCATGTTGAAAATTTATTGTAATATATTTTCTGTTTTTATTTGTTAGTATATGTTCAGAACTGTGTAATGAGGATTTTTTTTATATCAACAGATGAAGCTAGATTGAAATAAATATATGTGGTCCCACTTGCACAGGGTGGAACATCCCATGAAGGGAAAACACATAACAACCTTCTTGTGATGATCATGACATGTAATGCTTAAGTGCATGCCTTTACTAACAAATTATGAACCACATTTCACTCATATAAATGACATCTTCCTATGAGTACATTTTTATTTCAGTTAGACAACATGCTAATACTTGTTGACAGCACACTCAACCGAATGTCATTAGTCAATAATTTGTGCATCTAAGCTTCCCTGTACTTCTAAAGAGCTTCAAACAACATCACTTTTAATCATGGGAATGAAAGAAGAAATTTTGGGCACTTTTGGGTAGTTTTGTGCATCACAACAACAAGATATTTTGGGCATTTAATGGAATGGTTTCTTGTCTATATATGGTATAGGATGTTTATCTCTATTTGCATGAGGCATTTTCCATAAAAGGGAACATAACATAAAAAGGAAACAACTACTCTGAGAGAATTAAATTTAACAAATTACCCAAACAACTATGGCACTGAAACTCACAAACACAAGTTAAATACAAGGAGTTTTTGCTGATACTAGATGCCAAGAATGTATCTATCAATGCATACTCAGACCTTATTGCAGCATTGTTTGCATTAAGAGTGTATCTATCTTGTACATATTCGATATTATGTAAATAAAAGGCCTATCCTTGTCACTATTCTCTGTAAAATACTTAAAACGCTATTCAGTGACACAAAGTTATTTCAAATACAAGTTTTTCAATAAGATCAGTTCATCTTTTACCATGTGTGTACAAGTCTTATGTATAGTTTATCATTTAATTCTATGTATCAACCTTACCTCTTTGAAGGTGATCAACTGTTTCTTATGATACTGATGATGTAAATTTCAGTTTTATTATTATTTGTTATATCTACTAAGTTTAATGCAACTAAGACCTACAAACTGATATAAATCATAGGCTACAAATTTTAAGTTGTTCTTATGGTCCATTAAGGTTAATGTAGCTTAGACCTACAAACTACACATAACTTGTCTTGAACCATAAGCTGCCTCTAAACTTCTTGCAAATTGCCTGAGTATTTGTAGGTTTCAACCTAGTTTTATTATCAAATTTTATGTATCAAGTTTGGTATAAAAGTAATCTGGAAAAGCATACCTTTTATATACTCTTTTAACTGACTTGACAGACATAGTCAGTGTCATTTTCCTACAATACAGATTGCATAATGTATGATGAAATGCAGATTTTCTAGTTCACTGAATGAAGAGTATGATGAAAATCTCTAACATGTATTGATCCCTCATAAATTCATCTCCCTTGCGCTCATTGTAAGTCTTTGCTAAATGTACCACAAGGATTGGATATATTTGTGTGTCCTCAATGGAAAGTGGAGCTTGCGGTCGATCTCAATAAGCTTCACAATTATATCACTACTCTATTCAATGGAGGCTTCACAACTACTGCATATGTTTCCGGCCAAGTAGAGAATGTAAATGAGGTGATTTAGTATGCTTTCATCTCATAATAAAATCCTACTTGCTAGTTCCTACCCCTTGTGATTGCATGTTGAATATTTACAGTTATCCTTTAACCCCTCTATTATTCTTTTATTTCCAACTATGAAATCCCTTACTGTAGGCACTCTAGTGTTTCTAATTCACACTCAATTAGTAGAATTATGTTCATTCTCAGCTAGATGCAACCTTTTAGTCCATGTTCTATGCTATTCCCCCACATAGCATTTTAAATTTCCTTCATGTCTCTATTAACAGTCTGGATTTACCTATCTACCTGATGATGGTAACTAGTGCTTGGGGTGAGAGTAATGCTTGACATCCTAAACAAAGGAATTGACATAAGAAGAGACCTTATTAAGGAAAAAAAACTCCTAATCAACCAAAATGATTTGTAAGAAAGAAAGAGTATATCAAGAATATAATAAAAACGTCCGAGTAGAAAAGAACAGCTCAATGTCTAGTGGACTAACTTATTATTTTGCATCGCAATCACTTATGGTAAATTTTGGAAAACCATACATCTAGAAAATGTCTTTCATGAATAATGAGAACACCAAAATATCATGTTTGTTCTCTGAGTAGTGGCTAGAGAACAAGAAATGCATTCCTCCTTAGAGAAGCAAGGCTATTAAAGTTCAATTAAAGTGTCTATGGAAGAACTTAAAGAGGTTGTTCATTCTATGCAAAAAGGAAAAAGCATTGGACCAGATGGGTGGCCAATGGATTTTTTCTCTGGTTTCATGGAATCATTTGAGGTAGACCTATTGACCATTATAGAGGAATCCAATATTAGATGTATAAACTTATCAACCTTCAGTTATACTTTTATAACATGTCGAAGCCTTTGATCTTGGCTTTTGGGGTTATTGGGGATTGCATGGGATGTTGGAAATAGGAGAATATCAGGATAGGTCAAGATCCTTGGATTGGATTAACATAATTTTAAATACTTCCTCAGGTGACAATATATTCTCTTATGGACAAGGGTTTCATCTTTTTGAGTTAGATACATGATCTTCATAATTCTACCCCTTTGAGACAAGAATGATATTCAACTGATAATTTGGGATTTGTAGCAGAATAAATGAGTATGTGGGAGAGGTAAGCCAAGGATCTACACGACATTCATATTAGGCTGAAGGACAAAGAGGATAACTTGTTATGCTCTAGGATGTATTCGGTGGCAATTGTGTGCTCAGTTTGGGTTATAGGGTGATCCGAGAAGAGGGAGATTTACCTGAGCTTGATTGGTGGACATAGGTGATTTAAAATCTATAATGTCCTCTAGAGACCAAATTATTGTGTCTCATACACTATTTGGTAAGGTCATAGTATGGGTTAATCTAATTAAATAGTTTGGTTGTGGTCCAAGTAGGTGTCCTCTCTGTAATGAATAATCTGAAAATAAAAATCATGTCTTTATTTCCCACCCTTACATAGTTAATACACGGATCCATGTTTCACAAGTTAAAGGTATACTCCTCATATGGAATGGTTTTGGTATCCAGGAAGATATACAATAATGGATGAATAATACAACTTTCTCTGATTTCAGGGCACTTCCGGCTCTCATGATATGGGGGGTATGGTTTCCCAGGAATAAAATCACTTTTAGGATATACATACCCCCCCACATGCATATTTTACTAAAATTTTGGCCATCTTGGATAATTTCCCACATACTTCTTGTACTCCAAAGTAGAGAAGGATTAATGAGGAGATTATAGGAAAAATGGTTGTTGGTCTTATTTTGATGGTGCCTCCCAAGGTAGAATTGGCACAGAAGGAGCTAGGGGGAATTTTCTATATATGATACTCAATGGTACATGTTTACAGCTTGAATTGGGAGAAGTACCAACAATCGAGGTTAACTGATGTCTCTCAAGTTAGTTATGCTCTTGGTTGTCTCAAAAGGGGTTCAAAAGCTCCAAATTTATGGGTATTCTATACTGGTTATAGATTGGTTAAAAATGAAAAGCCTCCAAAGAACATCATGCTTAAGCCTTTATATGGAGAACTCATCAAAATAGGAAGCTTATTTTAGAACATATCGTATCAACATATATACATGGAAAGGAACATGTCGATAGATCAATTTTCTAAGATGGGGCTACAGGTTGGTGAAGGAAGTTGGCATTTGCGGGAAGGAGTTGATGACAATATCAATGAGCTAGAACCAAGACCACACCCTAGTTGATGCTTTCTTTTCTGAAAGTCAGTAGATGGAATACTCTTCACATGCTTACCGATACTTTTTATAGTGCACAGTTTGGTTACCGCTAACATTTTTGTTGTGCACAATATTGTTGGTACTTGTTAATACATATAGCAGGAAAATATGTATGTGTATAACCATAAACATGTGTTTATTTCTAGACATGATGATTTATGATCTCTATCAAACATTGATGTTGATGCTATATATGTACAACTTTTTTGGCCTCTGAATAATGTGGTTCATTTATTAATATAACGAGCTACAACCTTTTTTTGTAAAATTTTATTTATCTTTTCCGTGAAAAAAAAACATTGACCAATATTAATAGGAAAAGCATTTTCAATCATCTTTTACTTTCAATGGATTGTTGAGATGTGATGATGATGTTATGTTTTGGTTAAGTTTGGGCTATATTATAAAAATATAAATATATGCTTTCACATAAATATGGTGAGAGAAATTTAAACTTGGTTATGTTGATGCTGTAATTATTAATTAATACATTAGAAATATTCCTTTTCAAGGGATATAAATTAAAATTTTGTGAACAATCATAGCCATATTTGAATGATAAAAATAATCAAAATGTAAAAAATCAACAAATTTTAATTTTAGAGAAGGATAATAGTGCTTGTTTAGAAATGTAAATTGATGAATCAAATCTTTACTTAGAGGATAATTTGTTGTAACATTGATGAATCAAATTGAATTACCGTAACATTTCGTGTCAGCGTATTGTTAATTTGAATTTGAAAGTCCACTAGCAGCGTATTGTTAATGCTTCTCCCCTGCCAATTAATTATTTATTGGTGGATTACAGTGATTAAATCATGTTAGACTAATATTTCTTCTATCATTTCCATTGTAATCAAATAGTGAGAAGTAACAGTGGCATTACTTCAGCTCATTCAACTAAGATCCATTCACTGTCCATGATATCTTGTTAACCCTATTCATGTCAACAAAAGATGAACTTTGACTTTCCAGCTTACATTCCCTATTTTCAAAACTACCACTACAACTACCACTCCAATGTCCTTTACTATATGATCACTATCCTTTAACAGATTATCTGATTTAGATGCTCTAACCATCCTTCCATTAGGAACTTCCATTTGTTCTACCAATAATGAATAATTGATACTTGTAGGTCCACTAACAGATGAAAGTTTAACCTCATGTTCATATTTAAGATTGGAGGTGGCTGCTATATTGTCATCAGTAGTTTTTTTAATGAGACAAAATGTATCTACTTTGGAGTTGCATTTATTGCTCATATTGGGTATTTCGGTTTTCATCAATAGTATTTTTTATCTCTGAAACAATATCAACATCAATATTGTCCTTAATGACATTGGCATGTTGAGCTGATGTATCGGATACAATGGGTTTGCTAGCTGAATCCTTGCTCTTTCCAGTGATTTCAACTCCTTAACTATGTATGAATTCAACATAAATATAATTTGAATTCAACAAACCTAAATTCCATAGCGATATTAGGTTTAGAAAAAAGTAAGTCTATAAGTATAGCCATCTAGAAGAAAGTATAAACTACCATCAAATTCTAGTTGTAGCAAGTATAAACTAGCCATCCATGAAGTCACCCTAATGTCTATAGAAACTTTCAATCTTCCATGTAATGGAGTTGACACAAGTTCAGCAACAAGAAAGTGAAACTTAAGACCCTGAAAGGTATGTATTTGATAAAATTTAAACATAAGCAATTAAAAAAAGATAAAATATAATCAAGGATGTAAATATTAGTGAGCAGATTGTCTATAAAAATATGCATAATTAAACTCTGCTAGCATGCTATATGTGGAATATTTTCGAAAGTCTTAGGAATGGATTGAATGTTTGATCAATATTTGACATGATATTGTTCTTATTTTGCACTCTCCTTTATAACATATCAACAATAAGCATTGTGCCCAACTTCTCTATTTTCATTCAAGGAATGCATTAGCCCATTGCAAACTACAGTACAATATACAATGGAATTTTAGATGGACAGAATTATAAATTGTCAATAGGAATAACTATAGAGACAATACAATATCCACTTTCTCCAGATGTAAGATTATTTCCCTTATGCTTAAGAGTATGTTGTGGACATATACGGAAAAAAAAGCCACATTCAAAAAAGAGAATAACCTCCAGAGACTATAATGCAAATAACAATTTCTCAATATTTTTTTTTCCAAGAATCTACATTTTTATCTTTGAGCTAACCCTCCATCACTTGCTTTTGTTGCTATAGGTGTTGTTGTTATTCATCAAGATCATCTTGTAGTATGTGGGAAATCCTTTTTGGTTGATTTTGAAGTAATCATTTCGTGATCATTGCACTACCTCAATGCTATAATCCAGGGGTGCTTGAGGTGAAATGCTAGATTTCCACATCTAAGAATGCTCCATTCACTTTCATCCATAGCATAAATTATGGAACTATCTATGGAAAGCTCTATGTCACATAGATTTAAATCCTTCCCATAGGGGATTCTGTGGAGCTGAAGATGATGCTTCTCCTCTTGTGCTAGAGTCACCTGGCATATAGATAAACATGACAACATTAATATCTTAACAACATCCATGACTGTTGCCCCTCTGCAAATGTGTATACATGGATACATCAACAACATGGCGAAGAAAGCAAAAACCACAACTATTAAATTAGGGCACGCGCCAAACCTTGGAAACTGCCAATGGGTGTGCTCCCAATTAACAAGTCTTGCTCCCTGGATGGAAGAACCTTGGGAGGAGCACCTATGCATGTGATGCAATATCGTTAGGGAAGTATTGTGATGCAGAACACTAGTCACCTGAACACCTGAAATCCATTGCATAAGGAGTCCCGTGAAGTGTACCTAGGCTTGCAGTTAGACCCGGATGGTGCTTCCTTAGTCTATGTCTCTGCCCTGGAGCAACCACGAAAGACTGCTTCCCCTCTGCAAGAATCTGCACCGCATGCCAACGCATGTGTATGCACGGATACATCAAAAAAATGACGAAGAAAGAAAAAACAACAACTGCTAAAGTAGGGCACGTGCCAAACCTTGGAAACTTCCAACGAGTGTGCTCCCAATCAACCAGTCATGCTCCCAGGACAGAAGAACCCTGGGAGAAGCACCTATGCATGTGATGTAATATCGTTAGGGCAGTATTGTGACGCAGAATACTAGTCACCTGAACACCTGAAATCCATTGCATAAGGAGTCCTGTGAAGTGTACCTGGGCTTGCAGTTAGACCCAATTGGTGTTGAATTGGTCTATGTCTTTTCCTTGGAGCAACTGTGATAGACTGCTTCCCCTCTGCAAGCATTTGAATTGCACATCAACACATGTGTATGCATGGATACATCAACAACATGGCAAAGAAATAAAAAACAACAAATACTAAAGTAGGGCATGCGCCAAACCTTGGAAACTGTTAATGGGTGTGCTCCCAATCAACTAGTCGTGCTCCCCAGATGGAAGAACCCTAGGAGGAGCACCTGTGCATGTGATGTAATATCATCAGGGCAATATTATGACATATAACACTAGTCACCTGAACACCTAAAATCGATTGCATAATGAGTCCCGTGAAGTGTACCTGGGCTTGTAGTTAGACCCAGGTGGTGCTGAATTGGTCTATGTCTTTTCCTTGGAGCAACTGTGGTAGACTGCTGCCCCTCTACAAGAATATGCACTATACGTCAACACATCTATATGAATGCATACATCAACAACATGGTGAAGAAAGAAAAAAAAACAACTGCTAAAGTAGGGCATGGGCCAAACCTTGTAAACTGCCAATGGGTGTGCTCCCAATCAACCAGTCGTGCTCCCCAGATAGAACAACGCTGGGAGGAGCACCTGTGCATGTCAGGTAATATAGTCAGGGTGGTATTGTGAGGTAGAACACTAGTCACATGAAAACGTGAAATTTGTTGCATAAGGAGTCCCATGGAGTGTACCTGGGCTTACAGTTAGACCCGACTGGTGCTGCCTTGGTCTATGTATTTGCCTTGGAGAAACCGCGACAGACTGCTACCCCTATGCAAACATCCACACTGCATGTCAACACATGTGTATGCATGGATACATCAAAAACATGATGAAGAAATAAAAAACAACAACTGCTCAAGTAGGGCACGGTCCAAACCTTGGAAACTAGCAATAGGTGTGCTCCCAATCAACCAGTCATGCTCCCAGGATGGAATAATGCTGGGAGGAGCACCTGTGCATGTCAAGTAATATCTTCAAAGCAGTATTGTGAGACAGAATACTAGTCACCTAAACACATGAAATTCATTGGATAAGGAATCCCATGAAGTGTACCTGGTCTTGCAGTTAGACCCGGCTGGTGCTGCCTTGGTCTATGTCTTTGCCTTGGAGCAACCACAGCAGACTGCTGCCCCTCTGCAAGCATCCACACCGCACATCAACACATGTGTATGCATGGATACATCAACAACATGATGAAGAAAGAAAAAACAAAAAATTCTAAAGTAAGGCATGGGCCAAACCTTGGAAACTAACAATGGGTGTGCTCCCAATCAACCAGTCGTGCTCCCCATACGAAAGAACATTGGGAGGAGCACCTGCCCATGTCAGCTAATATCATCTGGGCGGTATTGTGAGGTAGAACACTAGTCACTTGAACACATGAAATTCGTTGCATAAGGATTCCCATGAACTGTACCTAGGCTTACAGTTAGACCCGACTGGTGTTGCCTTGGTCTATGTCTTTTCCTTGGAGAAACTGCAGCAAACTGTTGCCCCTCTGCAAGCATCCACACCGCACGTCAAAAAATGTGTATGCATGGATACATTAACAACATGAAAAAGAAAGAAAAAAACAACAACTGCTAAAGTAGGGAATGGGTCAAACCTTGGAAAATGCCAATGGGTGTGCTCCCAATAAACCTATCGTGCTCCCCGTATGAAGAATGATGGGAAGAGCACCTGTGCATGTTATAAAGTAATATTGTCAGGGAAGTATTGTGAGGCAGAACACTAGTTAAATTAACACATGAAATTCGTTGTATAAGGAGTCCCATGAAGTGTACCTGGTCTTGCAGTTAGACCCGGCTAGTGTTGGCTTGGTCTATGTCTTTTCCTTGGAGCAACCGCGACAGAATGCTACCCCTCTGTAAGAATTTGCACCACACATTAACACATGTGTATGCATGGATACATCCACAACATGACGAAGAAAGAAAAAACAACAACTGCTAAAGTAGGGCATGGGCCAAACCTTGGAAACTGCCAATGGGTGTGCTCCCAATCAACCACTCGTGCTCCTCGGACAAAAGAACCCTGGGTGGAGCACCTATGCATGCCAGGTAATATCGTTAGGGTAGTATTGTGAGGAAGAACACTAGTCACTTGAACATGTGAAATTCTTTGCAGAAGGAGTCCCATGAAGTGTACCTGGGCTTGTAGTTAGACCCGACTGGTGATGCCTTGGTCTATGTCTTTTCCTTGGAGCAACCACCATAGAATATTTCCCCTCTGCAAGCATCTGCACTACACATAAACACATGTTTATGCATGGATACATCAACAACCTGACGAAGAAAGAAAAAACAAAAACACATATATATTTTCAATAAATTCAGCTGACCTGAGACAATTGATGGTGCAATGTTGGAGCGAGGACAACCCCTCTTGTTGAGATATTGGAACTGGAAAGGATCATATTGAGATGCATGGATATTCAAATCAATTTCCAAGCTGCTACCTTTCTTGATTCTTTTGCCTTTATTTTTGGGGCTAAGGAAGCTTTTCTTCCTCTTCAAAGATAACTCGAAAGCACCTAAGCCAATGGTGAAGTCAAATTCCATAATATGAAGATTGTTGGCCTCATCCAACAATTTTTTAACTAGACCAACCAACTGCTCAGTTTTTCTCAATGTACTAGGAGGACTTTTTCTAAGTAGGTCTAGGTAGCCAAACAATTCATCCCTAGCTAATTGAAGTCCCTCAACATGTGGATCTACAGTATGAGTGGCTGTAAATGTTATATCACCATCTACATGTAATTTTGGTGCCTCTATCTCATGAGGGGTATCAAATGAAGCATGCGTTGTGTCATGATCTAGTACAGGGCTTGAATCTCCTAATGGGAAATACAACCAATATACCTTTATAGCATGCTTTCACATGTTTCCGTGAATAGGCCATGGGCAATCACACGCTATAAAATTTGCACGATACCATGTGACAAGGTATTTCTTATGAGGATTTGCTTGACTCCTCACCCAATAGGCATGAGATATGCTCTCATGAGGGAAACAATCACTGTTCATGATTATTTTTGCTCTTTCCATTGAAGATTCAAGTTGTTTCTCTTTCCTGTAGTTGTTCAAGTATCCTTCTTCTTTCATAATTTCTTTGAACCGATACATAGGTTCGACATTTGTCAAGAGCACATATAATAACCAATACATTCGACGAGCACATTTCTTCCATCGATCGGAGAGAAAGTTGGTATTTAGGTAACAATGGTAGGATTATACATCATTGTTGGTCTCTTGATTTGCATGCAGAAAATCACAACATCCTTTGACCCACATCCCTGAAAGTAAAAAAACAAGTCAGTGGAAATATATGGTAGTTATGAAACACTTAAGAAAAAACAAAAGAAAGAGTCATCTGCACTTACGAAACTTATCACCGGAAACCCAATTCTTATTGAGATAGTCCAAGAATTTCCCCTCGTCAACAAATTCATTAAAAAATCCTTGTATTGTAGCACTCACATCATCGTTGGAACAATACTTCATAATATAACCTAAATTACTAAACATTGCACTTGCCATGTTTGGACTAGTGGCCAAGTTATTGACGTTTTTTAGCCATGCCCTTCTTACATGCCAAATGCACAATATAACTTTGCATTGTGTCACCCTCCTGCAATGTTTGATGGGTTAAAATGAGACTTTTTCATTAAAAAGATAAGTTAAAATGAATAGTAATGATAATGAATATACCTCAATGCAGTTATCTTAGCCAACGCATCATCAACCATGAAGGCATTGGGTTTCCAATTAGGACGGAGCTGGTAACACCTATTCATAAGTTGCTCCAACCAAAGTGCAATATCTTTAGTTGTATTCCGTGATGAAACGACCCATGCAAATGGGACCCCACTTTGTTGTGCATCAAATGCAACTAGTGTGTAAAGCTGGTACTTCCATACTCAAATAAGACAGGAAGTGAAAAATTTTTTTTATTAAATAAATTGAATGGCTAAATATTGGATAATCGTATTAAAAAAACACGGACAACACACATACCCCGTATTTATTTGTACTAAATGTGGAATCCATGGCTATTAAGTTGTTATGACATAACTTGACCATTCTCTCCAAAATCCATTTTTTTTGGATTCCAATTATGAAAGGCACATCTGCATCATTGAGATTTTGGTATAAGAAAAAATCTTCTTTATGTTTTAGGTACCAAAGATTAACACTCATCTCATCTTTTTTATGGAGTTGATAGTTTCCTTTGCTCAACCGACAGTAGATGTTTGAAACATCCTTTCTGCTCAAGAAGAATTCCCTATCCTGAGCTGTCGCATCCAAGTTAACATGTTTCTTTATGTGCATTTTACAAACTGAGTCAACTGGCACCTCCAAAAAAAAGCAACTTTCGACATACGAGACTATGTACCTTGAGAGCTTAGGCTTATCCAGAGACCTAACCTTGCCTGAAGTTTCAAGCAAACCATGACAATGCCATCCTTGTTTCTCTTCATGCTCGTACAGATTATATGTCAATATCATAGCCTCAGGATTTTGAACCGTAACCTTAACTATAAAATGGCATTGGAAACCCCTCTTCTTAGAAAATGAGGCCCTACGTTCAGCTGGTTGTTCTCTTTTGTCCTTTGGACCATAACAACATGCATAACTATAAACAGAAATTTTCCAGTGTCAGTACAGACAACAAATTATAAATGCGATATCATTAACTACATATAAATAATACATTCTTGAGATACTTACACTTCATAACTCAATCAAGCGGTATCAGTTTTCCCTGGTTCTTTCTTTTTCTGCCGGATGAAACTACATCGAGCATCGAGGTTCATTTCTTCCCCCTAATGAAGTTGGATACTCTATGGGACAGGATTTTGGCAACACGATCAAAAATTCCATTTTATCGATCAATTTCAGACCAAATAATATCTTTGGAGGAAAAGCTGAGCATGTGTTTAGGGTCTTGCATTTCAAGTTGCATGATAGCCTGCCATTTTCCTTGCTTTCCCATTTTGAATAAATTCCTACAAACAATGTGCAAACACATTACTGGAAAAAAAAAGCTTGCAATTTATACGACGTGGAAGGCTCCATGAACCATTCTTTACAGTGAACTTAACAGATGCCCTAAGAAGCCAGGAGCATAACAAATCCCACATGGGGTAAGTGGTGTTTCAATACAACCTTACCCTAGTAGGTGTGCATGCATCATAAAGAATGAAGGAAATGATATTACTAGATCCAAATCAAACATTCTCCTTAAGGATTTGTATAAGGGAAAGTTCACAAAGCTTAGTGGTTGTATTAAGATATAATTAATATAAGCTTGGTTAATTAATGTCCATAAGTGTTTTGGGTTCAAATATCACTATTAATCACTAGGCTTGTTTGATAATTTTCCATTTTAAGAAAAGTGCCACACTACGATCAGATAAAGTGGAAAGATATATAAGGTCTTTTGCATATGTAGTTGCATGGGAATTGTTTAGGGAGCAATTCTATTGAAATACTTGTCATATTACTATATATCACCATAGATAGGTAAATGCAATCCACTTCTTGACTTGGGGCAAGCTCACAATGGGAAAGTATTAGGTGAAGGGTGTTATAATATTATACATTAGGGGATCACCTAATACCAACTTGGTTTAATGTACTAATAATATGTGTTTTCAATTGCTTTTAATCTCTAATAGTCCATTGAACACCTTTATATTATCCATAGATGATTCAACAACCTAGCTATCTAAATATTAGAAAACTTGATTTGTGTCTTTTCACCTAATTGGTCCATGATCGTGGAGGTTCATTTGTCCAAATTCCATGAGATGATAAAGTGAGAGTGTACTAGATCACATTCTAGGACTGTCACAATATTTTTAACTAAAAGCAACAGAACTATGTAAGGATCCCCAAAACATACATAATGACTTTGAAGTGAGAGTTTGTTAACCATAGCATAATATTTGCAGCTCTTAAGGATGGTAGCCTTTTATACTTCCTCTGAAATGACACCTGATTTATCTATGCTTTCCGTCAACATCTTATCTCATCTACTACCATATTCATATACAAGTTAGCATCCCGATACATTGAAATAAGTAACAGATGATACCAAGATCTCTCTTCCACTCAATAATTTTTTTTTTTTAATTTGATGGTTGAAATCAACCTTTTAACAAATTCTAGACTACAGTCAAAATACTGATATAGATTTGTTTTAATGCTTAAAGCACAACAACCATAAGTTCCAGGGACTGCACTAAACAACACACATAAACCATCAGTTCCGGGCACTACACTAAACTCATAAGGCATTTATCATAACCTACTTTCCAACTAAAAATACAACTCGAGAGAAAACGTTTATTTATTCAGAGATAGAATCACTTGTCTGTCCTTGTCCATAATGGAACTTATTCTTTGATATATATTCTACTTTCCATTATTTGAACTCAACACTATTTTTTCCTAACAGAAACTCCCCATTTTTAACTGGAATGGGGTCAATCTCCTAGGAAATGTTGCTGATCTTGGGATTCTTAGGTAGAGCCATACATAATGCACTGTGAATTTAACCTAGATCAGCATTGGTAATATTCCACAGGTGTATGGACCACATCCCAAAAAACAAATTTAAATGGAAATCCTAGAGGAAAACATGGCTCAGGCTTGGGTCCTAATATTGATTCGGATTTATGCACGAACGCAACATAATACACAAATAACCATAGAAACAAATATGCAGTGGAAATAACACTTCATTTCATTAATAATAACTGAAACTTGTTTACATATAGAATGGAAATAAACTAGCTAGAGTGCTGGTAGCTTATCTCTGAGAAGAGATGTGGTGGCTACATGCCTCTGAACTCTGTGTTACAATGATGCTCGAAGGCCTATATATTATTGAGAAACAATGGAAACCCTACACATCCAAAGACCTAACCCTAGGAGGTGAAATGCCTTAATGTGGGCGCCATTGGGTAACTTAGTACATCAATTTCCCGGGGTCGTAACTTTAGCATACTACCTCCGTTTGACGCGCATGATATATCGTTAGAAATATATTTTTGAGGACTACATTAATGAATGGAAAATATCAAGTTTGAAATGGACTCATATTTGCTCGACCATTCGATGCCAAAAAAACGTTGTTTATGGCCTTAAAATGGCTTTGGAAGTTTAGGACCCAAAAACTGCCAAAAATAGTAAATTGTGCTACAATTAAGGAAACCGAAAAAATGAAAGAAACAATGGTGGGGTCTAGGAGGAATAGGTGGGTGGCCACCAATATCCTCCTGGATCATTCCTCCCCCCTTAGGAAGCAATGGTCCCCATTGCGTTGAGTTCCTCCATGAGATGAGGAAACTTCTATTGAACTTGGTCCCTGGTGAGCCACTTTCCCTGTTGAAGGAGTTGGTCTGCTTTGACAACTCGATATAGTTGGATCTTCTGTTGGTGGGTGTTCTTGATCTGTGTTTCCATAATCTGATCAGTGGTGTCTTGTTTCATGCAGTCGGGGTTTAAATCTGTTGGTGTGAGTTGTTCTTCCACGTCTGATGTGTCTAGTAGAGGTGGAAAGTAGGGCCGAAGGCGGTCCACATTAAACACTGGGTGCAGACCAAGGAATGGTGGAATACTGAGCTTGAAGGCATTGTCCCCGATAGCCTTGGTGATGCTGTATGGCCCATATTGGAGTGGGGAAATCTTGTGGTGGGGTCCAACAAGGCACTCATTTTGCAAATGTAGCCACACTTTCTCTCCCACCTGGAAGTCGTGTTGCACTTGGTGCTGATCATGTCACTGCTTGTACTTAGCACTAGATCTATCCAATATGTCATGAACCTGTTGGTGAATGTGATGAATGTGCTCAATGAATTTGTTTTCCTTGGAAACTTCAGACTGGATATGAGCTGAATCAACCTGAGTAGCTGCAAATGGCATGGCTACGTCAATGGGACATAGTGGTTGGAATCCCAAGCCCACCTGAAAGGGCTATGGTTGGTTGAGTTGTGGAGGACCCAGTTATAGCTGTGTTGTACATAGGGGGGGATCTCATCCCATGTACATGGATGCTTTGAGTTGTACATGTGCAAAATGTGTATGATCATCCTGTTGACAACCTCTGCTTGACCATCAGTCTGGGGATGGAAAACTATGGACTTTGTGAGCTTGGTGTCTAGCATTGACCATAGGCTAGACCAGAATGTACTAAGGAACCTGCTGTCCCGGTATGAGATTATAGACTGTGGGATCCCAAAGTGTACCCACACTCGTTCAAAGAAGAGTTTAGAAGTGGCTTCTGCTGTGATATTCTTCTTGCAGGCCGCCATTATGGCCATCTTTGAGAATCTGTCAACGACCACAAACACACAGTCATTGCCGTGCTTAGTAGAAGGAAGGCCTGACATGTAATCCATGGATATGGATTCCCAAGGTTGACTTGGGGTAGGAAACGGAGTATAGAGCCCTTTCTTCTTGATGGATGGTTTGGCAATGGCGCAGGAAGTGCAGGATCGGATGTACTTCCTGACGTCCTGTCGAAGGTTCGGCCAAAAGAAATACTTTTGCAGTATTGCCACTGTTTTCTCGACCCCAAAATGCCCAACGACCTGATTGTAGTGCGCTTCCCTAATCATCTTGGCACGCTCGCTTGAAGGAAAACAAAGGTGTCCCATGTGACATAGTAGTACATCCTGGAGGTGAAATTTTGGAACTTGGTTTCCCTCCAAGAGCGTCTGGTATGTGTGGTTGAATTTTGGATTGCTCTTGTAGAGAAGTGGCCAATCAAATGTCTGGTGCCCACAAGATTGAGCATGGTTGTTATCACCATGATTGGTGGTCGACTAAGGCAATATACAACTTTATTAGTGCTTCCCTTCTTGTACTTTATGTTCAAATGAAATTGTTGTAGATATGTGGACCACTTCTGATGGCGATCGTTTTGTAACTTCCCTTGTGTCTACATGAACTGTAGGGGTCAGTGGTCTGTGTGGATGATCGTTTCCTTCCCCAAAATGTAATGCTTCCATTTTCAGCAAGCCTGTACAATGGAATACATCTCTTTGTCATAAGTGGGATATTTGCAGACAGTGTCTCACTGTGATATGCCATTGGATGCCCTTATTGAGTAAGGACTGCCCCAATAGCATAGTCAGAGGCATCTGTCTCGATCTCAAATAGTTGTTGCAAGTATGGTAATGTGAGCATTGGGGCACATCATAGGTGATGTTTCAATTCTGTAAACGCCTTTTGTTGAGTTTTCGACCAAAAGAATTTTGCTTTCGCTCCTCCCTTGGTGACTTGACTCAAGGGCTAAGTGATATGAGAGAATCCCAACACGAACCTGCTGTAGAAACTAGCAAGGCCCAGAAAGCTGTGAAGCTCTGTTAGAGTAGTTGGGGTTGGCCAATATCGAATGACTTGGATCTTGGTTGGATCCCCATGTACCCCACAGTCATCAATAATGTATCCCAGATACTGAACCTGGGTCATGCCAAAAGTGCACTTGTCCAAATTGGCACACAACTTGTGTTGCCGCAATGTTTGGAGGACCTATCGGATGTGGTGGAGGTGCTCTTCCCAAGTCTGCCTGAAGATCAGGATGTCATTCAAGTACACTACTAAAAAGTAGTTGGTGAATGGCCACAAGATGTCGTCCATCAGTCTCATGAAGGTTGTAGGAGCATTCGTCAACCTGAAAGGCATGACCAACCATTCGAAAAGGCCCTCCTTGGCTTTGAAGGCAGTCTTCCACACATCGGTCCATTTGATCGGTACCTAGTGATACCCGAACTTTAATTCGATCTTGCTAAAATATTTTTCCCCTTGAAGCTGGTCCAGGAGGTTATCAATCCGTGGGATCGAGTGCCTATTCTGGACAGTGATCTTGTTCAGCACCCGATAGTCAATACAGAGTCTCCAAGTCCCATCCTTCTTCAGTACCAACACGATCGGGCTCCCACAGGGCGATGAACTTGGCCATATTTGACCCTTCTACAGTAGCTCCTGAATAGAACGATGATAGACCGGTCCATTGGGAAGCAACACACCTGGGGTCAAATCGATGGTGTGCTTGACCTAACAGTGGAGAGGCACCCTGGTGGGTGAGGTGAATATGTCTCGATACTCCTCTATGACCTTGTCCATTTGTTATTGTCGCGCGGAGGGGCCCTATCTGTAGGTTGTGGCAATGATCTTCTTCTTTCCCTAAGGGCGGATCATCAAGAAAACAAACTTCCCAGTTTTGGAAATGAGCTTACTGCATTGTTTTGTAGTAACCAAAGAGATAGAGGTAAGGGGTGGTACCTCTGGTATTCTGTACAAATTGTTTCCCAACATAATAATAATGGTGTGAGGTCGGGACTCATACACAGCATGTCGCTTCCATAAGTATGGTTGACCTAATAATACATCACAAACATCAAGAAGAGAAATATCACATAATACCTCATCGGTGAAGGGCTTGATGCTGTAGGGAATTCGACACTACTAGCTGACGCGGAGATCTCATCCTTGGTGAAGCCACTCGATGGTGTACAGATGTGGGTGTGTTGTGGTCGACAAACCCAACTGCTTCACAACCTCTGTAGAAGTCAGGTTCTTTTGTCTCCCACTATCGACAATGAACTATAGTGGGGAACCCTTTACCCACTTCTGGGAGTGGAAAAAACACTCCTCCTTTGAATCTTCTGGTTCTTCCTTTTGGATCTTCGTGGTGGCAACGGTCGCATTGGGATCTGCATCGATAATATTATTCTGTCTATCATTCCCCTTCTCAGGTTTTGATTCAGTGTCAGAGTATGCATTTTATTCAGAAGCCTTTATCTCGGCCACTAGTGACTGCTTAGCCTAACACTCACTTGTGTTGTGAGTGGGGCTCCTATGGAACTCGCACCACTTTCCCACTTCCTTCTTTGGCTTTGCAGCATTGCTCTTTTCTTACGGCTTTGTCAAGTTTTCTTGAGTCGCCATGCCTTGGCGGTGTCCTTGGTTCTATATTTTGGGGGCACCTTTCCCTTAATTCTTATTCACAGATCCAAAGTCTCACTTTTTCTGTTTGAATTTTTTCTCAATTTTGGTAGCGTATCGATATGCCGTACCAAAAGAGGAGATGTCGAGGAACTCCATTTCCTCCTGAATGTATCTGTGCAGACAATTGCGGTACTTTAGCACCAAATGTTTCTTTGAATATTTGATACCCAACTTGGTGCGCAGAGTATGGAACAGATTCGTCAGCTCATGCACATCTTGATCTCTTTACTGTTGTAGCATAGTCCATTGGATGTACTTGTCCTCATAGCTCCCCACCGAATAATATTGTCCCTTTATGTCATCTCAAAAAGAATTCCAAGTGGGTACAGTCGAGAATAGAGAGGGTTCCTCCTCATCCTTTCTCTCATAGTAGGTTTCCCACCAGTCCTTGACATGGGGGGCGGCTTTGAGTAGAGAAAAAGTAATCTTTTCCCGGTCAGAAAAGTCATGAACCGAGAAATATCCTTCTAATAGATTCAACCATTTATCTATGGCATCTGCATCTATTCAACCATAAAATATGGGAATGTCGAATTTTACTTGTACCTTAAAAGGGGTTGCACCTCCAGAGTGGCTACTAGATACAGATGCGCTGCCAGTGGGAAGTCGTTGAAGAATCTGGGCAAAGTTATCCATCATCACGTTCCTTCATTTTTGAAGGGCCTCCTCGAGCAACATTTTGATAGGATCTTCTGTGCCCTCATCTTTCTTTTCATCCCCCATGGGTGGCTGTCAGGATTTACGAGGATGGTCTTGCAAAGGTTCAACCACATCGAGCCCTAACTCTTTATACCCCGCCCTCGTTGGGGACATCCAAAGAAGGATCGAGAAAGAGCAAATTGCTCTGATACCACTGATCCGGATTTATGCAGGAATGCAACAGAATACACAAATAACCATAGAAACAAATATGCAGTGAAAGTAACACTTCATTTCATTAATCAATAACTAAAACTTGTTTACATACAGAATGGAAATAAACTAGCTAGAGTGCTGGTAGCTTATCTCTGAGAAGAGATGTGGCGGCTGCATGCCTCTGAACTCTGTGTTACAATGAGGATCGAAGGCCTATATATTATTGAGAAACAATGGAAACCCTACACATCCAAAAACCTAACCCTAGGAGGTGAAACGCCTTAATGTGGGCCCCATTGGGTAACTTGGTACATCAATTTCCCGGGGTCGTAACTTTAGCATACTACCTCTGTTTGACGCGCATGATATATTGTTAGAAAGATCTTTTTAAGGACTACATCCATAAATGACAACTATCAAGTTCGAAATGGAATCATATTTACCCGACCATTCAATGCCAAAAAAACGTCTTTTAGGGCCTCAAAATGGCTCCGGAAGTTTAGGACCCAAAAACTGCCAAAAATAGTAAATTGTGCTACAATTAAGGAAACTGGAAAACTGAAAGAAACAATGGTGGGGGTTCAAGAGAAATAGGTGGGTGGCCACCAATATCCTCTTGTATCAAATATGTGCACGAGTCATGACCTCCTAGTGCCATTGGCTCAAACCCATAAGTTTAATATTCACAGACAAAAAGCTATCTTCCTGCCAATATTAAATAAAAAAAATTTGTGCCCTACTGGAGCTTGTAGCTTGCCACTATTAAGGACTTGGGTGAACTGCTATGCCAAGGAGGAAGGGATGAGTACTCAGAGTGGGTCTTGGTGCTTTAGTAAGCACTCCATTACTTACTGCAGGGGGGGTTACATATTACAATTGCAACGATACTATGGGAACTTGGAAGGTAAGATGATAGGGATTAAGTTTTCTAGATCTAAATACCCAACATAAATTCCTACAATTAAAGCAAGCTGTTGAATAGCTTCGCTAGTAGCAGAACAACTGTTGCACTCTATTGCTAGTAGATGGTCAATTGTTGCATTAATCCTGACCTACTTTCAAACTATTTTCATAGAACCAATAGAAAACATGTATTTGTGCAGAGATATCACCACCGATTTGTCCTTGGGCATAACAAAATTTGTTATTTGGATGGAATTGTCACTTTCAATATTGTGTGGTTAGACTTGAAAAACAAGTCCATTCTAATTATTCGTCAGTGAAGTACTTTACCAAGTTCGATCTTATCTCCTCTCAAGCTATGAGGGTTGGGTTGGGTTGGTCAACTAGCCCTTTTCCTTCAGGGATCCGTTAAGATCTTCCTGCATATTATAGAGAATACCGATTTCAAAACAAATGTAATTTGATTTATCTATTACAACAGTAAGACAATGTAATATTAGTTAAATCATAAAAAAGGGTTTAGTATTCAAAGGGAAAATTAACTTTCTTTTGAAATGTATTCCATGACCAATCAGTTGCAAATACATATCAATTCGAAACAAAAGAAACTCAAACCGATTATAATTGTGGGTCATTCCTCAGCAAGGGCAGTTTCAACCTTGGTCACACTATGGGTACTGGAAAAGAGACTAAAGCAAATTTCTCCTTTGTGTATCACATTAAAGCATATCTCTTCATTTTGTGTCACATTTGGTTGCCCTTTAGTGGCAGATAAAAGACTTGTTGAAGCGGTTGTCCATGAGAAATGGGGAGGAAACTTTTGTCACGTGATTTCCAAACATGATATTGTTCCACGGATGCTTCTTGCACCCTTGGAGTCAATTGTTAAGCCGTTGATTGATATTTTTCCATATTGGCACGACATACATGTACCTAATGCTTTTGTTCAAAATGCTTGTAGGACGCTTCTTAATAATGTCCTTGATTCTCTAAGGGAGTCAGATGAGACTGTCAAGAGAAGCCCTTATAGGCCTTTTAGCACTTATATGTTTTGCTCAAGCAATGGTGCCACTTGCATTGAAAACTCTGAGATAGTTTTAAAGATGCTTCATTGGACAATGCAAATCCAGGAAAGTTCTTCGGATGAGATTGTACATGACTGCTTTTTAGAGCACAAAAGATATGGTTCTGTTTTGAAGGATGTCATACAAAAGTCCACAAAAGGGACAAGGCTGATGAATTCCAATTCAGAATGCTCTTACGAAATGCGAATCTCATTGCAGCTACAAGCTATTGGTGTTGGAGTTCAAGTAATACTGAATTTATTTTTAAAAATAAAAAATTACTTCGAATGTATTTGTTTTGCAGTTAGTTTTATTCTGTAAAATTCCTTCAAGGTATTATGGGTTAGCATAAATCCATGTTAGTGTAAGATCTATTGATCTCCAAGAGGGATAAAAAACTTTGAGGTTCTTGAGATGTAACATATCTTGAGTTAACATGGATAGTGGGTCATTTTTTTATGTTGACAGGAACATTATACACATACACACTCAACAGAAAGACACGGACATCTCCTCCTATCCACCTGGGATTTAAATTTTTAAAGTACCCGGCTTCTCTAAATGCAACAAGATTGCAATTTAATGAACTACCAATATTTACTAGGAATGCTATTTTTTCCAATCTGACCTTCTGAGCTTTTTAGGATAAACAGAGTATACAAACTAAATGAAGAGCTTATTCTTTTTTGTCTTTGATTTTTTGATAAGGGTACTAGGATCTCCTCTCAGCTGGTCTAGAAATTCAAATATACTACATATGCTAGTTTATTATCTTCTAAGATTTAGTATTAGTTTCTAATGTGGAATTTTCTTTATTTGCACTTCTATTTTCTTTATTTGCACTGGGTGATGAAAACTTTATGCAGAATGATCCTTTAAAGCTGGCCTTATTAAACCTTGGAAAAATTTATAACAAACCTAGCACAGATGTTTCCAATATAGCCATTAAATTAAGCAAAAAAAATTGTATGTCATACAAAAGTCCACAAAAGGGACAAGATTGATGAATTCCAATTCAGAACGCTCTTATGAGATGGGAATCTCATTGCAGCTAGAAGCTATTGGTGTTAGTGTTCAGGTAATACTAAATTTCTTTTTAAAAATAAAAAATTGCCTTGAATGTATTTGTTTTGCAATTATTTTTTCTGAGTAAAATGCCTTCAAGGTATTATGGGTTAGCATAAATCCATGTTAGTCTAAGATCTATTGATCTCCAAGAGGGATAAAAAACTTTGAGGTTCTTGAGATGTAGCATATCTTGAGTTAACATGGATAGTGGGGCATTTTTTTATGTTGACAGGAACATTACACATACACACTCAATAGAAAGACACGGACATCTCCTCTTGTCCACTTGGGATTAAATTTTTTAAATTACCGGGCTTCTCTAAATGCAATAAGATTGCAATTTAATGAACTACCAATATTTACTGGGAATGCTATTTTTTCCAATCTAACCTTCTGAGCTTTTTAGCATGAACAGAGTATACAAACTAAATGAAGAGCTTATTCTTTTTTGTCTTTGATTTTTTGATAAGGGTACTAGGCTCTCCTCTCAGCTGGTCTGGAAATTCAAATATACTGCATATGCTAGTTTATTATCTTCTAATATTTAGTATTAGTTTCTAATGTGGCATTTTCTTTATCTGCACTTCTATTATCTTTGTTTAGTACACTAATTGATGTTTGAAATGTGTTCTTGATTGGGTAATGACAACTTTATGCAGAATGATCCTGTAAAGTTGGACTTACTAAACCTTGGAAAAACCGAAAACAAACCTAGCACAGATGTTTCCAATATAGCTATTAAATTAAGCAAAAAAAATTGTACTAGGGTTGAACTTGAGTGGTATAGGGAATGTTGTGAGAAGAATGACATTGGAGGATATTATGACTCCTTCAAGAACCAAAATAACAAGAAGGATATCGATGCTAATGGGCGTAGGTTACAGCTCGGGGAGTTTTGAGATGAGATTATTCAAATGTGGAAAAGTCATGCTTTGCCCAATGATTTCCAATCCAAAAATACATGGGTAAATGTTGGCATGACATATAGTGAACTGGTAGAGCCTTTGGATAACCAGCGAGAGCATAGTTTTAAGTTTTTAATCTCATATATATTAACCAACCATAGCATGGTTTTAAGTTTTTTCTGTAAAATTTGTAAAATTTCTTGTTATGAAGTTGTTCAGACACGAGAAGCGTCACAAGGGATCAAGGACCAAGCCGAGAGATCATCTTGAAGAGATGTTGGGTTAATATGTTTTATTATCAAACAAGTTGTCTAAATTTACCTGCCTTCACTGGACTGTGGTGACTGTGCGAATGCAAATAGCAGCACGCCTCCGCCATTGTTTGAAGCTTAAGCCAGAAAAGCCAAAGCAAGGATGCGTTGAGCAGAAACATAGCATAGATGGAAGAAGAAGCATGATGTATGTTTGAATTGTGCAGGGAGTTCCAGAACGATGTTTTTGGTTCGAAATGAAGGGTGGTTGGTGGCATCCCTGGAGGAGTAAATGCATGGAAAGTATGTATCTTGGGGAGATGACAGACGGGTGTAGACGGTGCCGAACGTTCTAACGATGGACTTTTTATGGATTGTCAAACATCGATGGAGTAGAACCGGGTGCCGGGAATGGACACGACCGGTTCGCCGGTGGTAGGAGTACTAGCGCGACGATTACCGCCAGGAAAATTGTCGCGTTGGTACCTTACTCCATTTAAAATCCAAGGGTTAGCATGCTTGCTGCAGTAGCATTGAATTCTCTACAGCATACTGAGTATTGTCCCCCTTCCACGATTACCCAAAAAGAAAGTATGCCCTAAACTTTAATATTCAGTTAGGAATTGCATAAGATAGAAAACCAAAAAGGAAAATTCAAATAAAAATACAGTAAAGTACAGTAGTACTGACCGAGTATAATAGCATTGTCCCATCCTTTTAAGGGAAACAATTTTTTGGCTTAAAAGTCGAAAACGGCCATAGAAAACAATGTTGTCACGAGAACGAGAACTAATGTCCAGTTTCTGGTAACAAAGCTCAAAATTTGATCCTATAGACTCTCTACCCGTAAAACAATAATAGATCGTGCATCAACAACAAAATCTTGCCCAGGTCAACTAAATGTAAAATTTCTTAATGCAAAACCATGAGGACAAAAATATAAATTGAAACACTTGTGATTAGTAAATGCTCTAGAATGTATGTGTTCTAGGTTCATGGCATTTGTCCTCTTTTGGTCAAATGCATTTTTTTATTTGTCTAATGATATTAAGAGCATGTGAAGATGAGAAATTTGGCAGGTTCAATATTTAGAGCATAGTTTAGCAACTGTAGTAGTGGTGGAGTTTTTGTGATCAGTTCTTAAGTGGGAGATTGTTTGTTGTAGAGCGTAATCTTATTAATTCAGAGATGTTATTGTTTAGTCATATTTATACCTCAGTTTTACTATACACTATGGGGCACAGACTAATAAAAAACATAAAGCTTCCACATATATGGTTGTCCTACAATCACTAAAGTCAAATGCATAACGTAAAGTATGTATCTAGCATAAATCCTAATAACCAAATTTCGAACCTTGATAGCCGATCTAGGAGAAAAAAAAGGTCTGGAGGTCTTGTCCGTATCGAGCAAGGTGCGTAGCTCTTTCCCGACAAAGGAGGGGTCCCAAACTACACCGAAATGCTATACCACCCAGCGACGATTGATAGCCTACTTCCCTTGCACTAATGATTTGTTGTGATTTCAGTGCCATACTGCCCACTCATTCAACAAAAAGATAAGGAAGATAAAAGATTTGAATAAATAAAAAGAACAACTGTGTTTCTTAAGTGAATTTGTATAATGTAATAGAAGCATCCAACTCCCTCTTATACATATGATCTTAAAAGAGATAAGGAAGATAAAAGATTCGAATACAAGCATCCAACTCCCTCTTGCACATATGATCTTAAAAGAGATAAGGAAGATAAAAGATTCGAAAAAATAAATGGAACAACTTTGTTTCTTGAGTGAGTTTGTATAATGTAATGGAAACATCCAACTCCCTCTTGCACATATGATCTTAAAAGAACGTTAGTTTCATTCACAATATATATGTGAGATCTAAATTTAAATATCGAGTTTTAATTTCAAATTGTTATTTTCTAAAGAATTAATTATGGACTATTCCACTTTTAAGGTGGCAACGTTAATTCATAAATTTGGAGTCAAGTCATCGTACCTTTTTTTTCTTAAAAGCCAAGTGGTATATTTTTTCATTTCTTGAGCTATCATTGCATAACAAGGTTCATAGCGTGCTTTTTTTTTCATATATATATTTTTAGTCTAATAAAATAATTGCACCTTTACAGCCCAGTATGGGGGAGATCTTGTAACGTAACGTAATGCTATTTTTATTAATAAAAAATAATTTTTTTTTAATTATAGGCCAAAATAAATGTCGGCCAAAAAAACAACTTAATATGGGGGAGATGTTGTAATCTTCCTACCTAACAAAATAATAATAAAAAAAGTAAAAATTTAATTATCCGTAAAAAAAATGTGGGTCACGAAAAAAACACAATATGGGGTAGATGTTGCAATATTCCTAACTAACAAAATAATAAAAAATAAAAAATTGAATTATCCTCAAAAAAATGTTGGCCTTGCACATGGTTTTAAAACTATGTGAACATGGTTTTAAAACCATGTGTAAGGCCTTTTAAACAAACCATGATTTTATTGTACATGGTTTAGGAGGGCTTTGCACATAGTTTTAAAACCATGTGCAAGGCCTCCTAAACAACCCATGGTTTTATTGTACATGGTTTAGGAGGTCTTGAAAATAGTTTTAAGACCATGTGCAAGGCCTCCTAAACAACCCATGGTTGTAGGAGGGCCTTGCATGTGGTTTTGAAACCATGTATGGAGAAATGTTGTAATGTTCGTTCCTAATAAAATAAAAAATAATATATGTCAGCCATAAATATTATTAAATATTAATAATAAAAATAGTATATGTGGACCTTAAATAAAAATATGTGTCTTTTGGTATGAATCAAATCAATGAATACGCAATAAGAGTTTTGATCCCTCTCAGCGCTTCATAGAGCCTAGGATTTGGATCTACACTGATATATTTATAATCAATACTTATCTCTCAAATTGAAAAATAAGTTGTAAGAAAATTTAACGTGTATGAGCATAAATTTATCTTAATTTTAGGTTAAATATTAAGAGATATCAAGATCTTTTGAAATATGAATATTTTAATTATTTAAAATGAATTTAAGCATATATAAAAAGAGGTAACACTATTTTTTTCATAAATATCATGTTTATAATCTTCATATATAAAGATATATATTTATTTATACTTATATTTATATTTGACTAATTATTATTATTAAAAGCAAAAGCATGATCCATAACATGACAACATCATTATCACACTAACTTATAGATTCACCTTACTACTCCCTATGCAATCATGTAGATTAGATATTTATATATTATGTTTATTATTAAAAGAAAAATACTACTATACAATTTCTCTATATTATGTAAAAAAAATAAAAATATTACATCTTCACTAAATAAGAGCCAAAAATTCGTTAATCAAGAACTTCCAAAAAGGATTGATGCTTGGCATCACCCTTTAATATCTATCTCTTACCCACATAGTTCATCAACCTCATTTGTTTCTATCTCTTACCCACATAGTTCATGAATGTCATTTCCTTCGCCAAATATTTACTTCACATCATGCTTGTCACAACATGGGATTCCATCGATAGTATTTTCATCAACTTTGCATTATCTTATAGAATTATAGATTTTTGGGGTGTGGTAGCACTCTGTAATAAAAGTCCAAATAAAATAAATATTTTAATGAAAATAAAATTAAAAAAAAAAACATGTCAATTTAAAAAAATTTACATATATTTTAATGAAAATTAAATATATATATATGTAAATGGAATGATATGTTCACCAAACATTAATTGAACTAAACATAATAACCGCATAATATGTCTTACACAGACTAATGGATGATAAATAGGTATGAATAGTTAGCTCATAATAATAATATTTTACAGTTTGCCAAATAAACAAGACAATTAAAATATACAATTATGCATTGATTTCATTGATTGTTGCATTGAATTCAATATCGATAAATTGATTTATGAGACTATTGCATTGATTGAGCATTGTTTCCTTTATTGGAGTATCGTTGCATTGAATTCAACATAATCATATTAATTTCTAACATTTTCCATTTATTTAAGTGTTGCATTAAATTTAGTGTTGGTGCATTGATTTGCGAGACTATTGGATTGATTTCAATGTTGTATTGATTACAATGATTGTTACAATGCATTTAGTGCCAAAACATTGCTTTCTAAGGCTATTACATTTATTTTAGTTCTTTGATTATAGTGATTGCTACATTGAATTCAATGACGGTGCATTAATTTCTAATATTTTTCCATTTTTCGGATTCAATTCAATTGACTGTAGTTCTGGATGGAGTAAAGTGCATTGAGTGCAATGAATCTAGTGTTATCCGATTCATTTTAATTGATTATGGATTTTGATTGAGTAAAATGCATTGATTTCAGTATTATCGGTTTCAATTCAATAGACTATGGTTCTTGATTAAGTGCAATGCAAATTAATTACAGTTTATCCAATTCAATTCAATTGATTGTGGTTTCTAATTCAGTAAACTACATTGATTTCAATGTTATCTTATTCAACTCAATTGACTACCGCCCCAGAGTGGAAACGGCCTAGATCCATCTAAAATCTGGATCCACTATGTGCCAAGAGTGATCAAATACCTCTAGGCGCAAACCTATCCAATAAAATATATACAATAAAAAAGGTTTTCATCTCCTAAATGTAATGTGTACTAGCATAACTCCATCTTAATTTTGGTTCAAATATCAAAAAGGTTCAAATTTCTTAAAGTTTGAATGTTTTGATCATTTAAGATGAATCTAAGCATATATGAAGAGGGTAACACTATTTTTTCATAAATATCATGTTGATAGTATTTCTACTTTTTTTAAATTTGGATACCTCGTTATATTTTTCTATATAGAATTTGTGTATTAAGTGTACGTATCAAATATTTCTCTCTCATATATAAAGATATATTTGTTTTTGTTTATATTTATACTTGATTGACATAAATTATTATTAGTATAAATAGTTCCTCTTAAACATTATACATGACGTGATATTATATTTACCATACTAACTCATAAATCTACCTTATTATGGGTGGATACAAGTATGAAGATTAAATCTCTTTTTACATGTTTATTATTAAAAAAATATTACTTCCATGTATTTTCTCTATATTATGTAGAAGAAATAAAAACATTACACCATCATCATCTTCACCATTCATCTTCACCATTCAAATAAGAGCCAAATTTTCATTAATCAAACACTCCCATCGTCTACAAGGAAATGGTGATTGACATCACCCTTGACTTTCTTTCTCTTACCCACATATTCATTAATTTCCTTGCTTTTGCCAAATATTTACATCACATCATGCTTGTCATGACATGGGTTGCCATTAATATTATTTTCATCAACTTTACAATATCTTATAGAATTTTGGGGTGCAACCATATCTCTGTCCCAAAAGTCCAAGAAAATGACAAAAATGATGACAGTTTTTAATTCGGTAGATTTATCAATGCATGTTCATAGATAAAAGGGGAGGCTCTCCACATCGCGTCGAAGTTGTTTCTTAGACAATAGTTGGTGTTGTCCATTTTTATGAGTGAGATCCTTACTACATGGAACGTTATAGGGTGTGGTCTCATACTTTCAGAATTGGATATAGAGAGAGAGAGAGATTTATTTAGACACCAACACTCATGTTTAGATTTATTGTTCTCGTTTTTATTATTTAATATTTTACAACAAAATGCATTATTATGATGATTAACTCAAAGTTAATATAAAAATTGTTGTTTGTGATTTCAAACATTGATGAATATCTAATGTATGGTTACCATACTTCTTATATTTAAAATTTTATATTTATAATCATATTTATTCGAGGATTTGAACCTTGGTCTCCACATTAATACAAGCCCAATCACCTCATCACATTTTTATAGATACTTGAAATAAACAATTAAAATGATTTTAATAACAATGTTAAAACATAAATTCAAAATTTGATTTAATAATGTGATATTAGTTGATGTAAATAATGATAATAATAAAAAAATTATTACATTGTTTTTTACATAAAAAAAAAAACTTTTATATTTAAAATTTGAGTAGGTTTATATTAACATGTGTCAGGTTCAGATTTATATATATATATATATATATATATATATATTAATCAGGAGAAAGTTTCATAAAATGAAATTTTAAAAGTAAAATATTGAAATTTAATAAACAATCACCTACATGATAATATCGATCCCGGAATGGGGGGCATGAGGGGTATTACTCGTCCTGACGGATCAATCGAATTGATCTATGAATGGGGTAGTGGAAAATCAACAAACAATCAAGCTGAAGCGCTTGCAACGATGCAGGGTCTTAAAAAGCTAAGACAAAAAGGAATAACACAAGATCGGGTCATCGGAGACTCCCAAAGCATCATCTCTCTTATTATCTCTAACTCGCTTCCCGAAGATATTCGACTTAAGAAAATTGTTAGCATAATTCAGAAACTCGTCCCCTATTTCTAGTCCCTTTCCTTCTTCCACATCCTTCGCTGCAACAACAACGAAGCTGACAGGGCAGCCAACATGGCAGTTTTTCTAAGCGTTGGGCGACCACGTGGAGCTCGTGGACCCTCTCCCCTAATGTGACACGGCCCTAAACCCTTTTCTAAGTGTTAATTGCATGATGAAAAGGGAAGAAATGTGTGGCGTTATGATAGCAGGAGATTTGGTTTATATGAAACTTGTGCGAACCTGAGTACGACAAAATGAGGTGGTTTAATGGAGACGCATGTGAACCCTCACCTCTGGGCTGCAAGTGTTTTACAAAGGGAAGGAGAGCGTCATCCCGGGGGTACTATTCACATCATGCATCGCGATGACGAGGAATGGTGGACTGACTCTCGAGATATGTCAATCGGGCCACACGAGCCCGTTCCCTGTACCTGTGTGGATATAATCCGAAAGCATGGAACTCTTCTTGCCATGTGCATTGAGTTACCTTTTTCGATTCGAAATGGCAGGTTGTTTGCTGAAGAAAGATCCGCGCTCGGAAGTCTTCTCTCTCACCTTGTCACTATGGACTCTAGTGAATAAAGTCACGACTGTTTCTTGGAACACACGAGGGTGGCCAGGGCAAGGAATGTTCGGCACATCAGGGAAGATCTTAAGGCTAAAAAATGGAAACAGAGACATTATCGGGAGGATACCAAAGACAAGATAAAGCAACTGGAGGAATTTGTCTATGAAACAAGTGTGGTCCAAAAGGACCATGAAGCATCCCCTGAAGCCCAGCTGAAAGAGCAATCCTAGTCCTCCATGGAGCTTGCCAACCGACTGCTACAAGTAGAAATCCAAATGGATGCTATGGCATTTGAAAATCGGGTCCTCCATGAAGTGGGAGAGAAGCAAAAGTCTGCTGAGAGTAAAGGAATCAGAGGCTTCCCGAGGAAGCCACTCTCGTCACTAAATCATTTTTTTTGATTTCCTGTTAGGTTAGTTTGTGTGTTTATGTCGGTATTATGCTAGTTGGAATATAATTAGAATGACTACTTACAAGTTTCTGACATCTTTAGAGCATTTTTGCTCCATTTTTGCTCCATTTTGTATGCAAGACCTTTTGGTTCGGATATTTTACCAGCCTAGTTGTTGTTGAATAATCCTTCGGGATTACTTGTAAATAATATTTCAGTTATTAGTTAGTAAAATCTAGTTAATAATCTCGTTATCTAACTGTAGATAACGGTTTTGATCTCCTTTATATGTAACACTCATTCACGTAATAAATTATTGATTTGCTGAGGTTCTTCACGGCCTGTGTCAGTGGTATCAGAGCAAAGGCAGCAAAGCATTGGTGAGAAAGACTTGGTGAAAAAGAAGGAGCCCGTGAAGGAGGAGCCAGCAAAGGAGCTATCACCAAGAAAAGAAGAAAGGAGAGCTGCTTAGTAAAGATTGTGGAAGAAAGACAAAGACTGCACATTAAAAGGAGACTGCACGTAAATTATTCCGGTAATTCTTTTGAAGAATTATTTTCTTTTTTTTAAATAAAAAGGGAAAAGAAAAAGGAAGAGAGCCGCCATTTATATTTTCTTGCAAAGGTTTCTTTAAATTACTTATCAAATCACTCTGGAGTTCTTTCCAGAAAATAAAAGTTTTAAATAGCCATTTATATTTGAGTGCAAGGTTTTTTAAATTGAAATATTAAACCTTTCGGGAAATCTTTTTAGAAGATAAAAAGATTTTAAAGAACATTGGCTAAAAGGAAAAGAATATATCAGATTGTATTTTGTACACAAAAATTTACTACACAGTAAATTTCAATGAATTCTTTAATTTCAATTGTTGGAGTTATTTTATCTGGAAAAGAAAATTATCAGGAATGGTTTCGTAAAGTTAAAAATACCCTTATTTTTAATGATATGTGGGATGGAATTTGTGAAAATGAGAATTTAGAAGATAAGAAAGATGAAGAAACCTGCATTTATTAAAGCTCTTTATCCTACATATACTCATTATTTAGAATAGAGTTAGCATTATGGAAAAGCAAGGACAAGAAGGCTTATGCCTTGATTATTGCCTCTGTAAGTGAAGAACTAAGTAGACATTTAGTTTCTAGCAAAAGTGCTTGGGAAGCATTAAAGAAACTAAAAGATTTGTATGATTCACATTCTGAGCTTGAAATCATACAGTTGTTAATGAAGTTATTTAAGTTAGAGTTAAAAGATAATGATCCAATGAAACTTGCTTCTGAAATTAGAGCCATTTTTCATGATATTGATGCAACTGGTGTAAAAGTTGACATTCAACTTACTGCATTTATTAAAGCTCTTTATCCTACATATACTCATTATTTAGAATCACTTCAAGCTAGTGGCCACATGAAAGCTATGACCTTTGAAACACTTGTTGAGAAAATTGCAGAAAGAAATAAAGCATTTGGGAAGAAAGAGTCTAAACCCAATGAAGAAACTTTGTGTCTTGCACAGAAAGGACACAAATCAAAAGAAGAATTTGCAAAGGATGAAAATAGAAGCAGAGGTCGAGGTAGAGGACAAAGAGGACAGTACAGAGGAAGGGGGGGAATATTTAATCAAGGAGAAAAACAATGTTATAAATGTGGAAAAACTGGTCATACTGCCAGTTATTGTAGAACTTCTTGGGATAAAATTGTTAACAAGAAAGAGCAAGTACAAGATAAAGGAAATGATAAAGGTAACCCTCCAGAATCTGCACATTATGTTGTTGCACATTGTAATCTAGGAATTGAAGAAGCTTTCAGTACTTCGTTTTCATGGAATGATACTTGGTTATTGGACACCGGAGCCACATGTCATATGACCTTTAGAAAAGATTTCTTTGAAACTTTTAGTGATCAAATTGATGGGGTAGTACATTTGGCAGATAAGTCTCAGTTAAAACCTTCAGAAATTGGTTCCATTAGATTGAAATTATCAGGACTTGCTGATTATATACTTTCTGACGTGCTTTATGTTCCACAATTGAAGAGAAATCTAATATCTCTTGTGCAAATTAGACAACAAAATAATTCGATACATATGTTTGATGGTATCATTGAAATTAGAAGAGCTTATGATAATGAGGTTGTAATGAATGGAGTGGAAGATAACAAACTTTTAAAGTTGAATGGTACATCATCCAATTCACAGAATTCTGCAAATTTGATTCAGCATAATAGTAATTTATCTTCTAGCTTATTGTGGCATGCAAGATTTGGTCATATTAGTTATGACACTCTCAGGATTATGAAACAGAAAGGAGTTCAAGGGCTTCCTACTATTCCAAGACAACTTTCCCCTTGTGATGCTTGTATCTTAGGCAAGCATAGTAAACAA
>LPNX010306048.1:400607-433920 GCA_001517045.1 Pseudotsuga menziesii
AAATATGTCAATTAAACCATTATGGTTGACTCATTTTATTGAAATTCTATTGGTTCTTGAAATCCAACTCACAAGAACTTATTGTTAGAACGTTTTCTTATAAGTCCCATTTTAGACCCCAAATTTCCTCTAATGCTTAGCAGATAGGATAAAATAGTCCATCACGCAGAGCACCTAACTAGGGTGAATTCTGCATGAATTTAGAAGAAAATGTTCGAAAATGCTTGAACAATGGGCCGAGAGCATATAAGATGAATTTTTGACCATATACACTAATGCTCAAACATTAAAAACAATTACAAACTGGAATGAAAAAGAGGATAAACATTCACATAAGGAAGTTACTTATTGAAGAAAAAGACGACACATGAATCTCTGCCATGAAAGGATTATCATTCCTTTGTAATTTTATTCATATATATCTGGAAAGCTTGAAACATGTTACAGTGGAGAGGCTCTTCTCTTGAAAATTCCCAACCCTTCTCCCCTCTATGGGGACCAATTTATACTATCTCAGTCCCCGAGGCTAATCCTTGAAATAGGACATGAAACTATTTACAATCATAATCAACTACTAACAACTTAGAGAGTGGTACTACTACCACGGTTTACATATATTAATACATACATTATATATGGAGCTAATGTGTGTGCTCAGTCTGGATGGCAGCACGTCGCTTCTATTTCTGAGCTTGCAGGTCATGAAAACAACGTTAAGGATGCTTTTGATAACTCACTACTGATCACTAGGATCGACCATTCATATGTCTATACAATCAGCAATGTGTCCTTCCCTGGGTGTGTGCAATTTCATGCTCAAATGCACCTTTCTGCATTGTTTCTGGACTAGAAAAGGAGTTTATATCCTTTCCATGCTTTGGCTTTTCTACAACCCCCCTCTGTCCTGGTAATACTGTTGTATGAGGGGACTTGGAGAAGGGAAGATTTGTACTCCCCACCTCCCATGGCGCGGGTTCTCCTAATGGTCATACAGTGGGGGGTGTCTTCCACCTCCTCACCCCCTAAGAAAAAGTTGGGAATTGAAGTTCACAAACGATGCAATGAAGAGTTTGGACACCCGCTACCCTAGCACAAGAATTCGCTCATACTAGTTGTTGCTGAACACGGTCACCATGTACTGAGACTTTGGAAGCCATGATTTCTTCAAGGGTTTATGGGGAGACACTCCTGGGACATGAAAACCCACGTACCGCGCAACCGGAGGTACAACTATATGGAAACATTCAAAGTGCTTCACATCCAGGCCCCGATGGTTGGCACTTTCCTATTGTGAAAAAACCAAGGCGACAGATGAGCATGGAATCAATCTCACCAACCATCAACACCCCGAGACTAATAGGCCTCTCAAAGCATATCACCATTTCAACTCTTTCAGAATTCTTAGAATCTCTTAGCAGAATAACACTTCAAGCATTGTCTCTAGTTATTGATTCATGTTATGCATCTTAATCGGCTTGGGAAGGTGGTGTTTATATAGGGTGATGAAGATGAATATGGATACATAGATGACTCGTCAACATAATGGCAGCACGAGTGGACACGTGGGTAGGGATCTCTATTTTTTGCTGATAATCTAGTCATTCTGCATCCTTTGAATATGCTGCATTGTTGTCCACATGGATCACGGTGTTTGTATGTGGCATTCTTTTCCTTTTCACTTACATTGAAAGTGGTGTTTGGAATGTTTTCAGCTAGCCGCATCCATTTTATTCATGTAGAGGCCAGGTTCATCACTTCAAAGATCTGAACTTCATGATCTCCCGCTATTTTCTACGCAAGCCATGTGCCAGATCTACGAAGTCGGGAAGGCTGGTGAATCGATGATGATTTGGACATGATCTTCACCTAAGGCATGTCACAAATGGAATCAAGGGATATGATTATTGGTTAGCTCATACGTGAGGACATCCTTTCTGTACCAAAATTGACCAGGACACCACCTTTACTAGGCTGAACGGCTCTAGAGTCTCCAGGGATTAAATTTTAAGGGCAGGTCTCATTTTACTTTGAAGGGCTGTGAGAAATCAAACCCTTGAATGTTGACATTTAAAAATAAATCATTCTTTTCATTTGAAAATTGAAGTGTTAAAAAAAATTCATTATTTATTAAAAACATTGTATAGAAAAAAAAATGACAAGAAGAAGAAATCCCAAGTGATTCAACATTTACATGGAATTAGTGAGGTAAACCATGTACATATGATTTATCACTTCTAGATTATTTTTATGGGGATTACTCAAGAGTTAGTATAGAGGATGAGAGACTAAAATAAAGGTTGAGAATGAAGAACATGTAACGGTGATGGAATATGAGATTGGGAAAAAGCCCATTTGGAAAGAGATTGATGCACTTGTTTAGTTATTGTGAACATAGCCATAACCATTAGAAGCATTGGTTTTTTTGTATTGCATGTTCTTTGGCCTATTTATTTTTTGAAGGGAAATGTGTGTTTCCTATCATGCTGAACTGATTAGATTATTTGAGAGCTACTCACAACCTTATTTGAATGCATAATATGAAATTAGGGGTGAAAGTAGGCTCATGGGGTACTAAAGCTTATTTATGTCTAGAATTGTTTTGAGAAGAGCTCCACTATTATAACTACTATTTTACAAGGCCAAAAGAGATCAGGCATCAAATCCCTAACATTAATAAAAAAATAAAAGTATGATCTTTGTCCAGTGCCAACGTATCCACCTAATACTAGTGTACTTCTAACATTGTACATCCCTGGGAGATTTAAAATTGTTGATCCTTGTTGAGACCACTTGATCATTTCCATAACTAATGGTTTAAATAAACAACATAAAAGTAAAAAAATTAGAAGAATAACTTTTCCATGACATTTTACCTTACCTGATTTGAAATGAAATTTTCTACATGCTATTAAAAGCATTGTATTATTATCTTTCCAGTTAAATAAGTTTTTTAGGATCCACATTTCCATTAATGGAAAAAAAAGTTACAAAATACCATCACAAATCTAATTAATATGTTTGTCCATATGGATACAGTTCATGGGTAACTAGCCATTCAACTTCAAACTGCACCTAATCCCTAAGCATCGTCTTCACCATAATAAACCTAAGTATTAGAAGACTTGAAAATTTATCTTTCAAAATTTTGTCTTGAGTCTACTAACATCTAGATGTCAAATGAGAGGGATTGATAGGGATTCTCATTTCTCTTTTAAAAAATCAGTGCATATAATTATTATTCAAACACATTGAAAATAGTATCCTTCGGTGCGCCTACCTAAAAGAAAAACCCCAGAATGTAAACTTAATGCTTTCAGGAAGCATATTTTTTTATCAACCCTAAATTCAACAACTATTTTTAGAACTGAATCATGTCCTCCACAGATGCTCAATTCAAACTGATCAAATAAAAGCCCCAATTTTAGGTGGATTATGGATAGTCTCTGACGTGTCCAGAGACTTTCAGAGATCATTATTTGTTTTGAGGGCGCTCAAGGAGCATATCAGAGAGCCCGTGGAAGGAAGAGGAGGAAGAAGAAGAGGACTCAAGTTAGAATGTGAGGTGAGTGAGGAGGGGATGCATAATATGGGAGATCAACACTATCAACCTGCACAGCTTGATTTGGGGAGATCAATGTCAACCGTCGATCTCTAAACTACCTTCATCGAGACCACTAAACCTTGAGAACTTTAACATTCTACTGACCCTTTTTCATATGAATGAGTGAACAACTTCTAATCACAGAATGCTTCTCACCCATTGATCTACCCAACATCTTGTTTCAACCGTAGATCTTCGCAGCCCCTACCACTTTATGCAGATCGACCTTAGATGTTGATTAGGAAGAGGGAGATGACGATGATGATGATGATGATGATGAATATGTGATGACAAGATCTTTACTTAGGTATTCACTAAATTGTTCTGAGCTTCGCTAACATTTTAATAGAATGGTTATGAGTGATTATTCACTCCTATAAAGAATGCACTTTATGGAACTACCAAACTGCTCAGTTTGGATCTTCCTCTTTTAAGACACTGGACTAGGTCCATAAGTCTTGATTCTTCATGTGCACAAATCTAAGAACAGGAGGCTTCACAGGGCCCAAAGAGTTGTATTTTCTTTTTTATAGCTTCCTCGAATCATATTGAATTGTTAGATTAGTCCTTGGAATGGGTGTTAGGATCAATCCTTAATTTTCCACTCAAGTTGTTGCTCCCCTATCATGTAGACGTCTCGATACATTGAGCTCCCCTTAAAGTTGCGATGATGAAGATGATGATGATGACGAATATGATGATGGTGATGAAGATGATGACGATGATAATGAAAATGATGATGACGATGATGATGAAGATGATGATCATGATAATGGAGATGCTGATGAATTGGATGACGATGATGTTGATGATGAATATGATGATGAAGATGAAGATGAAGATGATGATGATGATGATGATCAAGATGGTGATGGTGATAATGAATAATTTGATGATGAAGATTATGATTATGATGATGACGATGATTAAGAATATCATGATGACAATGATGACAAAAACGATGATGATGATTACAAATATGATGATGCTGGTATTGATGAAGGCGAAAAAGACGATGGTGATGATGATGATCATCATCGTTGTTGTCGTCATCACCATCATCTTCACCATCTTCATCGTCATCATGATCATGATCATGATCATCATGATCATCGTCATCATCATCGTGTTCGTCCTTAAAGGGACTTATGTATAGGATCTCACTATAAGCAATGCAACCAAAACAAATTATGACAAAATCCTAGTTAAATTAAATTAAATTAAATTAAACTACACTAAATTAAAAACAAAAAGTTGTTTAACTATAATTAATTTAAAATGCAACAAAATATAAAATATGCAAATAAAAAAACCCAAAATAAACTAAACTAAAGATAAATATGAAAAATAAAAAAACAAAACAAAAATCCAAATATAAAATATGCAAATAATCAAACAAAAAATGCATAATTCAAAAACACCCATGCACTAGCTCATTAGAATTCAAAAACACCCGTGCAGGATCTGCTCCAGCTCCCATTCGGGGGTTTTCGATTTCAAACTTTCACTAAAGGATCTAGAATAGGCTATGATGTTTTTTTTTATAGGAAGGATGGGCGAAGGACTTTTCCTATTAGTGCATCATCCACTCCCTTTGCATGTGAGCCCATGCTTCTAGAACCACCTCCCCACCTCCATAATGGCAACAATGTTTAGACCTTTAGGTTTGTTTCCTTCTATGTTTTTTCTGATTACCTATTGTGTTTTTATTTTATTCATGTTTTTTTTCATTATTGTGGATGTCGTGGAGATGAAATTGCTCAAATATCCTTGCAAGCATGAAGCACGAGCTTTCCAAGTGAACTTCGGAAATTCAATGTGAGAAATAAAACCAACAGTTATCGAGGAAAAGGAGGAAGGGAATGTGGAGCTATATGATTGTAGGGTATGCTCTGAATGGGAAAGATGAAAAGGATTCTGATTTTACTTTCTTGATGGTGCTTCTGATTTGTGAAAACATCACAGCTTATGATTAGGGTAAGCAAGTTCATATCCTCACCATAAAATATGGATTTGATTCATATGATTTTGAGGGTACTTATCTAGTTGGCATGTCTGCAAAATGTGGGTTTGTTTCTAGTTTTGTCCATTCCTTTTGGGAATCATGTCTAAATTCCCATGAATTGATAGTTCAAAGCTAAATTGTGAATGTTTTTAATAGAACAGTTGTTAGTTTTTCATTGATAATGGAAAATTTTTGTAGTTTGAAGCACGGATGTTCTATAGCAAACTGTTTTTGTTTACTCGGAGTGGTTTTGAGGCTACTGAGAAGAGATTTGTAGCAATTATGGAATGCCAGAGCTTGTCTTGAGTTGTACATGCATAATTTATTTGAGTAATGAGTGAGACATCGACCCCAACCATAGCATTCTCTGTATAAACTAACAAAATCTCGTTACATGCATCAATTCTTGCAAATTCTAAGTGTACTCAAGTGTTGCGATAAAAGACACAATATTCCCTTTGCGGTTTGTCGTTTCTTGTGTCCAAGATGGTAGAATATTCTAGTAGGAGGAAAATAAGTAGAAATGAGGGCTACCTTGTAGTGCTTCCTAAGAAGAAACCCAAGCATGAACATGAGGAGAACAAATTCATGTTCAGGGTTTTGCTTCATAATGGTTTGAATTTAACTATGCAGTTGGAGGATGTCGTTGAAAAGATGTTGGTTGCCTAGTTTGTAAGGATTGTTAGGAGAAAATATGAGAAATAAATAATACAAAAGGGGTCAAGAAAGATCCATCGAATGTTGCAACAACATTGCATGTACTGAAAGTAGTTATCTGGATGTTGAACAAAGCCGAATAGTATTTTTAAATGACATGATTTATCTTTCATAACTTATAGAATACTAAATTTTGGTGATTAATATTTCTATGCAACTTTGATGATTTCAAATTTACATAACAATTAGAAACCCCTTAGGTCTATGGTTGGACTCTAAAGTATGAAAACCAAATAATGGAAAACCACTGAGAAATTTGAAATTAATCACCATACACCAAACTATAAAATGAAATATTTTAAAGAATGCATAATCAATTTTGAGCAAAAAATTGAATTGTTAAATTTGCATAGTTGTTTTTATGCAATATATTTCCTTTCAGTTCATGTGTATTTAAATTTATTTGGATTAAATTAATTTTTTTGTATTTCCTTGCAGATAATTGAAATTTCTGTTTACTAAAACTATGTTTCTATTTTGATAATGCTTGCAGGGTGGCTCTTTGCATTTTGATCGTTGGAGAGCAGAGGTGGATTTGGTTCTGAATACTGTGGCAATGAATTCTTCAACTAATTCATCAATCCTATGGTTTTGTGACGAGTAAAATATCTCTTGTTTCGAAGACGCACCATGTTTCATCCCCTTACCTATCTCAAGGGCTTGCACTATTTCGTAAAGGTCTCTCTCTTCCTCTCTCTTTATATGACATATACACACATGGTTGTAGAATGCATGTTGATGGGGTGAGTCTTAGAGTCAACAAGAAATTGAAGTATTCTCTTATAAGTAAAAGAAAGTGTATTAATAAGTGTGCTACAAAAGCATTACATGAGCTCCTCAAAGTGCATTCTGTTAGAACAAATATTTCCATATCTAAATATTATTTACTAGAAAAAAAAAATTTAGTAACTAGGGGAATCGAAAATTGGAGCTCTGCTGGTACTCGCATGACACGAGGTCTAGGGATCCATTCCCGCTACCACTATACCCCTGGGTGCCCCACACCCTTCGCAAGACATGGGACACACGTAAACCTAGGTGGGATTTGATCTCATGACCTTCAATTTACAACAAGTGACTTCATAACAACTGAACCACCAATGAGCGACACCCATGCGGGCTATTATTTACTGGAAAGTTAACATTTCATAGATAACAAAGATTTATCCAGAGTATTTAGTGACATTTTATTCATATAGTAAGACAAAATGACTCTTTCCTCTGTTTTTGGCTTTATATTGTTTTATAGGATGGCGGTATTAACAATGTCCACACATTTCTAGTAAAAACCTATTTATATGTGTATTTAATATATTTCTGTCTTAAACTTTAAAATTTGTGTGTTGTTTTTGTTTTAATACAATGGTTAAAAAAATCTTATCTAATACAAACACAAGTTTCCACATCAGTGAGGCAACGGTATTGTAATATAACATTTAAATGTGAGTTGATATTCTAGTGGAAAATGTGTGCTAGATAGATTGATTGTTGATTTCCTTCACAGGACATGTGGAATGTGACTCCAAAACCACATCTCTTGGTGGAATTACCCCAAGAACACACTTTCCAGACAACATTAGCTGATTTAATTGTATGCCCATTTTTTATTTCATAGAGTATTTTGATATTTTCCATGCCTGGAAAAATGACCACTTGTGTATAGGTCTAGGAATGGATTATTTATTTAATTTATAAATTTAATTGCCAGCCATCATAGTGGTTTTCTATTTATTAGGACAACTCTTTGCAAGCAGTATGGGCCAATGGACCTGGTGAAAGGCGATTGATAAGATAAGGGTTCTTGCATTGCCTACATTCTCTCTAGGCATTAATATTTTATATGACTTGCTTATACCTGTCGTATAATATAACTTTGCTATTTTCATTTCTAGCCTCTTCATCATGCTTCATATCCAATGTTTTTATAGAAACATAAAAATATCAGACTTATCTATCTTTGGTGTGTTCTTGTTGTACCATTCCCTGCTTTTCCCTGGGTTTTAGAGTTCCTGCCTTACTTTTCCATTGCATTCTTAGGAGCAGTATAGTAAGTAGTACTAGTGTTATGTTCACCTATTTTGCAGTGCATCGTGACCACATTTTGGACAAGTTTTCCCTACGTTTAACCTCTAAAGTTAATTGTTTGTAGCTTTCCCTTGCTTACCCGCTATCATGAGGTTCTTTTGCACTAAGCAGTTCTAATGACAGTGGTGAATGGTTTGTCCTCTTTTTGCAGAGAAATTGATGAATAAATAGCATCCTTGGAGATTTCAGCAGAAGTGCACATAACCTGATAGTCTCAGTCTCTCAGAATACCGTCTCTAAGGAGAATTCGCTCAACATCAATTGCAATTTCCTTTGTGGGTGCACTACATATCCTAGTGTTCGGTCACATACAAGCTTGATAGAACCTCCCAGACTTGAATTATTGGAGTTTGAAGCTCGAATGTTCTATAGAAAACTATTTTTGTTTGCTCAGAGTGGTTTTGAGGCTACTAAGAGGAGCTTTGTAGCAATTGTGGAACGCCAGAGCTTGTCATGAGTTGTATATGCATAATTGCTTTGAGTAATTAGTGAGACATAGACCCCATCCATAACATTCTCTATATAAACTAACAAAATCCTGTTTCATGCATCAATTCTTGCAAATTCTAAGTGTAGGCAAGCATTGCAATAGAAGAACAAAATATTCCATCTACGGTTTTCTATTTCTTGTGTCCAAGATGGAAGAATCTTCTACCAGGAGGAAAAGAAACAGCAATGAGGGCTACCATGGAGTGCTTCCTAAGATGAAACCCAAGCCTGAACTTGAGGAGAACAAACTCATGTTCATGGTTTTGCTTCTTAATGGTTTGAATTTAACCTTGTAGTTGGATGATGCTGTGGAAAAGATGTCAATCGCCGAGTTTGTAAGGACTGTTAGGAGAAAATATGAGAAATAAATAATAGAAAGGGGGCCAAGAAAAATCCACTGGGGTCCCCAAGTCTTTGTGGAATATGAAATGGGAGAACGAATAAATATGGAAACATCATATGCAATGATTCTCACAACAAGCCCATGCTCATAGCTCTACAGGTTCATCCCTGAACTTCCTCCCCTAAACTATTTCTTTAGGTTTTTTTATAAGTCAACAAAAGTGTATTTATATGTGCACTACAAAAGCATTCCAAGAGCTCCTCAAAGTGCATTTTGTTAGAACAAATATTTCTATATGTAAATATTGTTTACTGGAAAGTTAACATCCATAGATAACACAGATTTATCCGGAGTATTTAGTGACATTTTATTCATATAGTAAGACAACATGACTCTTTCCTCTGTTTTTTGTTTTATATTGTTTGACAGGATGGTGGTTTTAACAGTTTCCACACATTTCCAGTAAAAACCTATTTATATGTGTATTTAATATATTTATGTCTTAAACTTTAAAATTTGTGTCTTGTTTTTGTTTAAATACAGTGGTTAAAGAAATCTTGTTGAATACAAACATAAGTTTCCACATTAGTGAGGCAACGACATTGTAATATAGCATTTAAATGTGAGTTGATATTCTAGTGGAAAATGTGTGTTTGATAGATTGATTGTTGATTTCCTTTGCAGGACATGTGGAATGTGATTCCAAAACCACATCTCTTGGTGTAATTACCCCAAGAACACACTTTCCAGATAGCATTAGGTGATTTTTTTTTATTTTTTATTTTGGTTAAGTGCCTTGTGACTTGTTGGGTGAACTTTGGTTATATTACAAGTGTATTACGATAGATTTCTTGGTTTGGCATTGGAAGATTTTTTGGGGTTGAAGGAGAGGTATATTTCCATTCTATAGCATTTGTGTTGTAGCAATAATTTTTAGGAATAGCGGTGACATTTCCACCTCGTGGCTCTTGTTTGACAAATTTCTAATGTCTAGCCTAGGATTTTCCTATTGAATATTTCTAAAGTGGATCTAGTTATTAAGGAGCATATTGGTTTTGAACCATTAAACTCTATCTACTCTTTAATCACTAAAGCCTCCATGAGATCCTCAAACGACCCCATCTTCCTAATTTGGATTTGTTAGGCACCTATCACAGCTTTTATGCCATTTCAATGGTGGTAGAGCGACTTATTGTAATTTTCAATTTCTATTATTTTATGCTTGGTTTGACAAGCAAATCCACAGATACACTTCCAGAATCGACAACCAATAAATTAATACCTTGGATAACTTATCCTATTCAATTATTCTTAGTGGCATGATTAAATTCCTAGAGTAAATTTTGTAAGCACTTATTCAAAACATAGCCTCTATTGTATAATGGTCTGATGTACACATTTCCATGTCGGTTTCTAATTACTTGCAATATTTCCATACTTATTCATCACAACCAAATAGGGTTCTTACTGAATGATCTTATTCACACCCTCTATTCATATGAAAATTGTATGGTTTCATCTAGGTCCAATGTGCATCCTATGAACTTCTAAAGTTTTTATCAGGCAGACAGAAAGGTGATAGAAAAGAACAATGACAGAAAGAACACTGATAAAAACTTTGGAATTTCATAGGATGCACATTGGACCCAGACGAAACCATACAATTTTCATATGCACAAAGGGTGTGAATAAGACCATTCTATAAGGACCCTATTTGGTTGTGATGAATAATTATGGAAATATTGCAAGTAATTAGAAACCGACATGGAAACGTGTACACAAGAGAAATATACAATAGACCCTATGTTTTGAATAAGTGCTTACAAAATTTACTCTAGGCATATAATAATGCCACAAAGAATAATTGAATGGGATAATTTATGTAAGGTATTGATTATTGACTGCCGATTCTTGAAGTGTATCTGTGTATTCTATTGTACATAGACACATAAACTCCACGATACTACACATCAATCATAAGCACTTATTGAAGATCCAAAACCGTGGAAAGGAAGGTGCCTTTCAATGATTTTTAAATTTTTTTTGAAACCTCTAGGTTTCGTCTCAATATCAATGAACTTTCTTCACAGGTATTGCAAAACCGTCAAAACCCCGGGTGGCTTTCCATGAATACCATAGCTATAGTGACACAGTTTCGTGGAATAATTACTGTTCAACCTGCAAATTTTGTTGATAGATATTGGTTTTCCACGGTTTTGCGTGGAAGAAATTTCTGTTCAAATTCTAAAATCCGTCGATAGAGGGACAATAGTTCGTCGCAATGTTCCATGGTTTGTCGTGGAAACAAAATTTTCTTGGCAACTTTTGGCCATATTTTCATCATTATAGGGATGATCGTTTTGTCGATAGAGCGACGAAACGTAGAAAATGAATTAAAAGAAATCAATTTCAAGGCCACTGTATAGAAGACACATGGTGGCCAAATTTTGTCGCTATATAGATGGCTGATAAAGCTCGTCGTTATATCAACGAAATAAATGCCATGAAACATCAAGACCATTGTCGTCGCAATTGAGACGCCAAAACATGGAAAGAGCAATGAAAAACTATCGCAAATTTTCTCCTAGGTATTAGTGACACTTCCAAACCCAATTGTGCATCCCATACACATTGCAGCTTTCCCCAATTCCCACCAGTGCTCATCTGCCTCACTCTCCTCCCCTTCTCCAGAATAAGAACTATCATATCTGCATTCTTTAAAAACTTGCAGATCACAAAGCTCTGAATTACCCCAAGAATGAAGACGCCTCAAATGTCAGCAAATGTGGTAAATCTTGAATCCTCCCTGACAGATTATTATTTGATAGGTTTAAGTAACCCAGGAAGTCCAGATATGCAAATGTTTCAGGTATTCTTCGAGATAATTAGTTGCACAAAATATCTAAGGCTTTGAAATTCTCCATTTCTCCAAGTTCACGCGGAATGTATCCTATAAGGTGATTATGTGATAGATTCAAAAAATGTAAACCCTTTATATATCCCATGTCGAGAGGGACGTGACCATTTAGGTTGTTTGCCGAGATATCCAAAGAAGTCACACTAGAGAGGATGTATTTATACGCGCACTCTTGACCCTTGACAACTAGGTAAATTTCTTCATTGTAGTAATCTCTGTATATAAGTAGAGAAGACACTAAACTTGTGAAATTTTTATTCCTCAATGTTGACAAGTTTGAGAAACATATTGGTATCGACCTTGAAAAATTGTTCTTTGCTAAGTCAAGAAATTGAAGTTTATGAAGGTATCAAATCTGAGTCAGAATCTCACCTTGTAAATTATTTGATTTGAGAATGAGAATGTGAATCATCAAAATATCTACAATCCTTCAAAATCCAATGTTTTTATAGACACATAAAAATATCATACTTATCTTTATTTGTTGTGTTCTTGTTGTACCATTCCTTTCTTTTCCCTGGGTTTTAGAGTTCTTGCCTCATTTTTCCATTGCATTCTTAGGAGCAGTGTAGTAAGTAGTACTAGTGTTATGTTCACCTGTTCTGGAGTGCATCGTGATCACATTTTGGATAGGTTTTCCCTACGTTTAACCTATAAAGTTGACTGTTTGTAGCTTTCCCTTGGTTACCCGCTATCATGAGGTTCTTTTGCACTAAGCAGTTCTAATAACAGTGGTGTATGGTTTGTCCTCTTTTTGCAGAGAAATTGATGAATAAATAGCCTCCTCGGAGATTTCAGCAGAAGTGCCCATAACCTGATAGTCTCAGTCTCTCAGAATACCCTCTCTAAGGAGAATTTTCTCAACATCAATTGCAATTGCCTTTGTGGGTGCACTCCATATCATCGTGTTTGGTCACATACAAGCTTGATAGAACCTCCTGAACTTGAATTATTGGAGTTTGAAGCCCAAATGTTCTATATAAAACTATTTTTGTTTGCTCAGAGCGGTTTTGAGGCTACTAAGCGGAGCTTTGTAGTAATTGTGGAACGCCAGAGCTTGTCTTGAGTTGTACATGCATAATTGCTTTGAGTAATTACCAAGACATTGACCCCATCCATAACATTCTCTATATAAACTAACGAAATCCCATTTCATGCATCAATTCTTGCAAATTATAAGTGTATGAAAGCATTGCGATAGAAGAACACAATATTCCCTCTACGGTTTTCCATTTCTTGTGTCCAAGATGGAAGAATCTTCTACCAGGAGGAAAAGAAACAGCAACGAGGGCTACCTTGGAATGCTTCCTAAGAAGAAACCCAAGCCTGCACTTGAGGGGAACAAACTCATGTTCAGGGTTTTGCTTCTTAATGGTTTGAATTTAACTTTTTTAGTTGGAGGATTCTATGGAAAAGATGTCATTCACCGAGTTTGTAAGGACTGTTAGGAGAAAATATGAGAAATAAATAATAGAAAACGGGCCAAGAAAAATCCACTAGGGTCCCCAAGCCTATGTGGAATATGCAATGGGAGAACGAATAAAGATGTAAACATCATATGCAATGATTCTCACAAGAAGACCATGCTCATAGCTCTACAGGTTCATCCCTGAACTTCCTCCCCTAAACTATTTCTTTAGTTTTTTTTATAATTCAACAAAAGTGTTTTTATATGTGCGCTACAAAAGCATTCCATGAGATCCTCAAAGTGCATTCTGTTAGAACAAATATTTCCATATCTAAATATTATTTGCTGGAAATTTAACATTCATAGATAACAAAGATTTATCCAGAGTATTCAGTGACATTTTATTCATATAGTAAGACAACATGACTCTTTCCTCTATTTTTTGTTTTATATTGTTTGACAGGATGGTAGTATTAATAGTGTCCACACATTTCTAGTAAAAACCTATTTATATGTGTATTTAATATATTTTTGTATTAAACTTTAAAATTTGTGTGTTGTTTTCATTTTAATACAATGGTTAAAGAAATCTTGTCGAATACAAACATAAGTTTCCACATTAGTGAGGCAATGACATTGTAATATAGCATTTAAATGTGAGTTGATATTCTAGTGGAAAATGTGTGTTGGATAGATTGATTGTTGATTTCCTTCAAAGGACATGTGGAATGTGATTCCATAACCACATCTCTTGGTGTAATTACCCCGAGAACGCACTTTCTAGATAACATTAGGTGATTTTTTTTATTTTTTTATTTTGGTTAAGTGCCCTGTGACTTGTTGGGCGAACTTTGGTTATATTACAAGTGTATTATGGTAGATTTCTTGGTTTGGCATGGGAATATTTTTTGGGGTTGAAATAGAGCTATATTTCCATTCTATAGCATTTGTGTTGTAGTAATAATTTTTAGGAATAGCGGTGACATTTCCACCTCGTGGCTCTTGTTTGTCAAATATCTAATGTCTAGCCTAGGATTTTCCTATTGAATATTTCTGAAGTGGATCTAGTTATTACGGAGCATATTGGGCTTGAACCATTCAACTCTATCTACTCTTTAATCACTAAAGCCTCCATGAGATCCTCAATTGACCCCATCTTCCTATTTGGATTTGTTAGGCACCTATCACAGCTTTTATGCCATTTGAATGGTGGTAGAGCGAATTATTGTAATTTTCAGTTTTTGTTATTTTATACTTGGTTTGACAAGCAAATCCATAGATACACTTCAAGAATCAACAACCAATAAATTAATACCTTGGATAATTGATCCCATTCAATTATTCTTAGTGGCATGATTAAATTCCTAGAGAAAATTTTGTAAGCACTTATTCAAAACATAGCCTCTATTGTATATTGGTCTCATGTACACATTTCCATGTCTGTTTCTAATTACTTGCAATATTCCAATACATATTCATCACAACCAAATAGGGTTATTACCGAATGGTCTTATTCACACCCTCTGTGCATATGAAAATTGTATGGTTTCATCTGGGTCCAATGTGCATCCTATGAATTTCCAAAGTTTTTATCAGGCAGAAAAAAAGGTGATAGAAAAGAACAATGACAAAAAGAACATTGATAAAAGAATTTAGAAGTTCATAGGATGCACATTGGACCCAGACGAAACCATACAATTTTCATATGCATAGAGGGTTTGAATAAGACCATTCTGTAAGGACCCTATTTGGTTGTGAAGAATAATTATGGAATATTGCAAGTAATTAGAAACTGACATGGAAATGTGTACATTATACCAATATACAATAGATGCTATGTTTTCAATAAGTGCTTACAAAATTTACTCTAGGCATATAATCATGCCACCAAGAATAATTGAATGGGATAAGTTATCCAAGGTATTGATTTATTGACTGTCGATTCTTGAAATGTATCTATGTATTCGCTTGTACATAGACACATAAACTCCATGAGACTACACATCAATCATAAGCACTTATTGAAGATCCAAAACCATGGAAAGGAAGGTGCCTTTCCACGGTTTTTAATTTTTTTTTGAAACCTCCAGGTTTCGTCTCAATATCGACGAACTTTCGTCGTAGGTATTGCAAAACCGTCGAAACCTCAGGTGGCTTTCTATGAATACCATAGCTATAGCGACGCAGTTTCATGGAACAATTACCGTTCAACTTGCAGATTTCATCGATAGAGATTGGTTTTCCACGGTTTTGCGTGGAAGAAATTTCTATTCAAATTCTAGAATCTGTCGATGGAGGGACAATTGTTCGTCGCAATGTTCCACGGTTTGTCATGGAAACAAAATTTTGCTTGGCAGCTTTTGGCCATATTTTCATCATTATAGGGATGATCGTTTTGTTGATAGAGCGACGAGACATAGAAAATGAATTAAAAATAATCAATTTCAAGGCCACTATATAGAAGACACGTGGTGGCCAAATTCCATCACTATATAGATGACTGATAAAGCTCATTGTTAGATCGATGAAATAAGTGCCATGAAACATCAAGACCATTGTCGTCGCAATTAAGATGCCAAAACATGGAAAGGGAAACGAAAAACCATCACAAATTTTCTCATAGGTATTAGTGACACTTCCAAACCCAATTGTGCATCCCATACCCATTGTAGCTCTCCTCGATTCCCACCAATGCTCATCTTCCTCACTCCCCTTCTCCATAATAAGAACTATCATATTTGCATTCTTTAAAACTTGCGGATCACAAAGCTCCGAAGTACCCCAAGAATGAAGACGCCTCAAATGTCAGCAAATGTGGTAAATCTTGAATCCTCCTCGACAAATTATTATTTGATAGGTTTAAGTAACCCAGGAAGTCTAGATCTGCAAATGTTTCAGGTATTCTTCCAGATAATTGGTTGCACGAAATATCTAAGTCTTATAAATTCTCCATTTCTCCAAGTTCACGCGGAATGTATCATATAAGGTGATTATGTGATAGATTCAAAAAATGTAAACCCTTCATATATCCCATGTCGACAGGGATGTGACCATTTAGGTTGTTTTCCGAGACATCCAAAGAAGTCACACTAGAGAGGATGTATTTATACGCCCACTCTTGACCCTTGACAACTAGGTAAATGTCTTCATTGTAGTAATCTCTGTATCTAAGTAGAGAAGACACTAAACTTGTGAAAGTTTTATTCCTCAATGTTGACAAGTTTGAGAAACATATTGGTATCGACCCTGACAAATTGTTCTTTGCTAAGTCAAGAAATTGAAGTTTATGAAGGTATCAAATCTGAGTCAGAATCTCACCTTGTAAATTATTTGATTTGAGAATGAGAATGTGAATCGTCAAAATATCCGCAATCCAATCAGGCACTTTTCCCTATAAGTTGTTTCCACTCAAATCCAAAATTTCCAACATCTTGCAATTTCATAGGGACGATGGCACATGCCCACTTATCTTGTTGTCGTTCGTGTGCAATACCTAAAGTTTCTTCAATTTTCCTAGTTCTAAAGGTATCTGCCCTTCGAAATGACTATTTGCTACATTCAATACCTTTTGAGAAGAACAATTATCGATATTGGAAGGAATCTGCCCATTCATCTTATTGCTTAACAGATCCAAAACTTCTAGATACTCTGTTTGATCACAAATGCAAGCAGGAATCTGCCCCTAGAGTTTATTTGATGCTAAGGATAAGAAATTTGAAGTACACAACATCATGCAGATTTCTTCGGGGGCTGCACCAGTAATATTATCAATTGACAGATCACATTAGAGGAAAGTTCAACTCAAAATAGGCCTCCTAAGGAAAATTAATAAAATAATAGTTAAAATAATAAAATAATATTTATTAATTTTGAAGGAAGAAAAGAAAAAACTACTTTTTTGTTCATATTTTTGACATATATCCCTGTGTTTTTAATCAAATTTTGATCGGGAGAGCTCATTGGATGCAAAATTTAATTATGTATCCAACGCATACCCACTTGGCATACTTTTTATGGGCCTCGCTACCCCAAAAACAAGAAATACCTGAAAAAACGTGATGATGACATCATCATCACATTTTTTCAGGTATTTATTGTTTTTGGTGTCAGAGGGGCCTGTGAAATTTATGCCAAGTGGGTACTCATTGGATGTGGAATTATATTCCACATCCAACGAGCTCTCCCAATCAAAATTTGAGTAAAAACACTGGGAGATATGTCGAAAATACGAACAAAAAAAGTAGTTTTTTTTTATAATACCTATCCCCAAATTTATATTAAAAAATTGTTTAAGAGGTGCTCCCTTTTTTAATTTTAAATCATTTTGATTGGCTAATACATGATGACATGGAATTTGTATTGTGTTTGGAAGGCCCATTTTAAATTTAAATTTCCTCTAATGAGTTCCCAAGGGAAGCCTGCAACAGAATTTCCTACAACATTAAAAGAAGATTCCCATGCATGTGATAGTCCCATAGCTCCACCTTCTTCAAAGAGGCAGAGGTATACAACTTAGATGGTATTGACCCTTCCAATTGATTGTGCGATACAACTAACCTCTCTAGTTTGGGAAGACTCCACAACAATGAAGGGAATTTTCCTGTGAGAGTGTTATTGGACAACTTCAGTATCATCAAAGAACGGTGAGTATTTAGAAAAGGTGAAAACGACTACGCTATATGACAATGAGATAATATCAACACATATAAATGAAATGGCTGTTTCCAGTTGGTGGTGAAATTGAAGGTTAATTTGTTATTAGACAGGTCAAGATATTTCAGATTGTTAAGGCTAGGGAAATGTAATTCTGTGATTGTTCCGGTGAAATTGTTGTAAGTAAGACTGATATTGGTGAGCTTAGACAATGATCCTATGGAAAATGGGATAGATCCCGTCAACTGGTTGTAGCATAGGTCTAATACAGTAAGCGATCGAAGGAGGCCCAATGACTCCAGAATTGTTCCCTTCAAGTTGTTGTGTTTTATATCAAGGACAGCAAGGGATGATATATTTCCTATAGACGATGGTATGGAACCCTCCAAAATAGTCTTTCGCATTTGGAAAAAGGTCAACATCTTCCATGGGCCCTGAAAAATATTGGAAAAATTAGCAGATAATTTATTATTTCCCAAGGCAATCCATTCTATGCGAGGCATCTGAGAGAGCTCATAAGGAAGAGATCCATTGATATTAGAGTTGTTCAACTGCAAAGTGACCAAGCTAGTCATATTGGTTGGAAATACTAATCACTCGCTGATCCATAATCACATCAGCTGACTCTTCCAAAGCCTGTAGCAGGTCAGAAACTGTCAGACAGTCTAACACGATAAAGAGTTTATATCTCTTGTATATAAGACACTTGAATTTAGTTGTTGAAGCTAAGTTTCTAGGTAGAGAGTAATTATAGTCTTTAATGTTAAGTTGGCAGCATCATAGAGAAGCATTTTTAAGTCGGTAGAAGTTTCATATATAAAGGATTTTGTAAATCTGAAATTAAGAAGACAAACAGAAGGAAACAGAGAAGAGAAGTACGGAGAAGAAGAAGAAAAAATCAATGAGGAGTTTGAAGGTCAAGCTTCTGTGTATTGTAAATTTGGAAGAGCCAAGCTTTGTAATAGGTGAAACATCCTGGTAAATTCCAAGTTTGTATTTACGGTTGTAAGTTTTGTTATGCTGTCACAAGAAATATAAATCCTTAAATTTATGGTTTAATGCAAGTTTTTAGTGCATATCTTCTCCATATTTACCTGAGTGAATGTTGTTTACATTTAACATGAGTGAAAGACACATAGAATCCATAATTATTTCAATGTGTAAAAGTTCTAGTTTTTAGGCGCAAAGGTTTCACACAAATGTTGTTTATTATTTTCTTATAAAATATTGTGAATGAGTCGCAATATAGTTGTGTCGTAGTTAATCATAGGTTACCACAATGAAAAGTGTTTTCTATATTCCTAAGTCTTTATACTAGGAAATATAAAGTTGTTGAAAGCTGGTCCAAGCCAAATTAAATGTGTGTCGAGGTGAAAAGTCTGTTGCAGTTACTCTGTCATAGTAACTCTGTCGTGCAGTAGCATAGTAATTCAGTGGCGCAATAATTCGCTTGCAGGTAATTGAGTCACAAGATTTTGAAAAAAAATGAAAAAGAGAAAACAAAAGGTTGTGCTGTGCAAGGTAACTCAAGTTAATTGTTGCGGCCACCATTGTTTTGAGAATATTCACTAACCAAGGGGAAATGGTAGCAGCAAGTGAATGGGTTCCAACCATTTAATCGGGCTGAACAAGTCGACATCAACCCGTGATTAACTTGCGGGGAGTAAGGTGTCTCCTTGTGCTGGACTGGTTATTTCTAGTCTTTTTATAATTTGCATAGCTTGATAACTTTATATGGGAACTTGATAGCTCTCTCTGGCCATAGATAGTCTTTTATGATTACTAGGCGACCTATATCTATTATTACTTGCTACCGACCCTATGATTATGATTACTAGCTATGACTCCCTAATTGAAAAAACTATTGTAAGTAGCTAAACCAATGGTGGTATGATCACTAGCTTCAACCTTAGATGAGATTCCTAGCTACGACCATGCCTAGATTCGATCCTTTAATTATTATTACTAGCTACTTAGACCAATGGAGGTATAATTCTCAACTGTGGCTAGCCTTAGTAGTTAGCATGGATGAAGATATGAAAACCAAATAATTTCTATGGTATTAAGACTAGTTATTTCTTACTACCACTTTGAGATGTTATGCTATGGGATGATGGACCCTGGATCTTTCTTTTGCATGGAGGGAACCATGGAAAATGGTATTTATTAGCATGTAGGAAAGCATGGACAAACATTAGCCTGTAAGAAAGCATGCAGATACTCTAGAATTACCATGTGCATATTACATTCGGAATCGTCTAGGAATTCTAATTATCTGGAAACGAGATCAGATCAAAGATGGCTCCACTCACTGATCAAATGAAGAATGGCCTGATCACATTGCTTCACCTACACTTACCAAGTTGTTTATAGAACAATGTGTGCTTGTCATTGTGTATAGCTTGTCATTCATTAATTGTTTAGAGCTTGGAACAAACCTCAATCTCGGTAGGCTCAAGAAACCTCTTTTTAGGTCGGGGCGCCTCCTTCTGGTCGGCTTAGGCCACCACGTTTTATCCCTGGGATACACATCAATTGGGACTAGAGGTAACACATGCTTTGGGAATGGTGCATCTCCACAAGAATTACAGGTGAAGGGTGCATCGTACAATATGTTCATCTACTTCATTTTTTTCCATGAGTTTTGAGGTATGTCAGGTTTTGCAGGGAAGGGGAAATGGAACCCGTCATCCCAGCGTGACATTGTAAGATTTATGAGCTGAGAAAGATGACTTACTGATTGTCCCCATGAGGATGATGTTGTTGAGAGACGGATTCCGTTGAGAGAAATATATTTCAAGGCCGTGAGATTTACAAGCCATGATAGGTTGCGACTTGTCAACATAGAAGCCAAGGAGGAGAGATCGAGTCCTGTCAAGCTAGGGAGATTTTCATGCTGCCATGGAATGGTACCTGCGAATGCCGTTGTGGACAAGTTCAGATATTTCAAATGTTTCAAAAGTCCCATCTCTGTAGGAATATATATGCCTGTAAAATTATTGAAGCTAACATCCAAATTATTGAACCTAACATCCAAATAATCCAAAGCCCTCAACTCAATCAGTAATTGAGGATGAAATTCACCACTCAAACTAAAAGAATGAAAATCCACCACAACGACACTTCTTGTCTGTCTGTAGCACGAAACAACTTTCCACTCGCAACAACTTATTGAAACATTCCAAGAAACCAAACACCGCATAGGATCATGCAAACCTCCTTTAAAGTCCAACATAGTGTTATCCAAAACAAAGCCGACTAAACTTGAGTTTACTAATCAGTTAATACTAAAATTAATTTACACTTTCTCATGTTGACCTCCTTTTCATTTTCACTTGTTGGGTGAAAGTTGTCTATCTCCCGACTATACAAGTCAATCAACTTTGGTCAGCCTTTTGACTAGACTAATTTACTTCGACTTACTTATCAGTTCTACCGATTGATTTTACCTCGACCACTTGTCCCTTCGAATTCGGCTCACCTCTTTGACATCTCAATTCCGCTGACCTCTTCAACCTCTCAAGCCGGCTTACTCAACCAACCTTGTCGATTCACTTTGGTCGAAATCTACAGAGTATTTTTCTTAGTCTAAGAGACTTAAGAAATTACAAATGCTTTTCACCTATGAGTAAGATGAAGTAAAAGGGACACATCAACAAATCCAAATAACTTATTAAAACATATACCCAAATATGAAGGAAGACTTGAGTCGACCAATGTGCCGTAAAACCTGGAACTTTCACGCGGTGAGAAATTTATGGGTTCTTTGATCTTTCACTTAACTGGTAAATGTAAACAACATTTACACAAGTAAATATGGAAATAATGTGCGTCCAAATAAACATGCATTCAACCATAAACTATTTCATATATATAACTATGCGGAAATAACAAAGATATTACAAACTTGTCTATAGAGACTTGTTGGTTCACCAACTCATCCTTTTATAGAGCTTCAACTGTTCTACTAAATCACATACATAGAAGCTTAAGCTTCAACTTCTCTTTTCTCACCCTGATTTCCTCTTTGCATCTAGTGACTAGTGACTTGTGTCTAACATGATTTACAATCTGCTTCTTCTATTTATAGGCAACCTAAAAATTGCTTCTACATGAGTCAACTGACTCTCCATTAAAGACTGTAATAACTATCTACCTAACAACTTAGCTTTAGAAATAAATTCATCTGGTTTACATTGTCGAATCATGGACTCTTCCCTCTTGTCATACTGACCGACAAGATCTTGATTGATACAGACTCTGATAGAGTCGGCTGAGATTCAGGTACGGATCTGCTAGTGATAAATATTTCCAACACTCCCCCTTAAAAGTGAGCAGATGGGGATTTTTTTAAAACAAAAATTTACAAAATGTTTCAGAGCTTAGATATGCTCTGTTTATGACAGAGTTCACTGTGGAGAACTTGTCATTCCAAGATAACTACACAGATACTGGAAGGTATAATTTGCCAATCGTTTTGTAAAGATGTCTGCAAGTTGATCTTCAGACCTGCAAAATTCCAAACAAATTTCTTTGTTATTCATCAACTCTCTTATGAAATGAAACCTTGTGTCAATGTGCTTGGTTCTCTTGTGCAACACATGATTCTTTGATAATGCTATGGCTGAATTGTTGTCGCAGCTGAAGACAAAGTTACTATGGGCTGTTTCTTTGAAGCCCATGAAACAACACCTGTATCAAAATGAAATGTGTACCCAGATGTGCTCTTCTTGTCATCTATGCTGCCTCCATTGTCACTGTCAGTGTAGCCAATGAGTTTAAAATTTTGTGAGGTTGAATACATAATACCAAGGTCTTTTGTGCCACTTACATACCTCAGAATTCTTTTACATGCTTGCCAATGTGAGTCATTTGGTGACTCCATGAACCTTGAGATCATACTTAATCCATACATAATGTCTAGTCTTGTCACTGTCAAATACATAAGGCTGCCAACAAGCCTTTTGATCAAGGTAGCATCGACAGTGGACCCTTCATCATCCTTGCTCAATTTTAAACCTGTTATTACTGGTGTTGGAGTTGTCTTCCAATTAGACATGTTAAATATTTTTAAACATTCACTTGCATACTTTGTTTGTGATATAAAAATACCAATTTCAGATTGTTGAACTTCAATGCCCAGAAAAAACTTCATAAGCCCTAGATTAGTGATTTCAAATTCACTTTCCATGACTTCTTTAAAATATGCTATGCCAAAATCACCAGTAAATATTAAATCATCTACATACAGGAAAACAATTAACATTATACCTTGCTCATCGACTTTGGTGTACAAAGTCGGTTCACTTTCACTTCTGTGAAATCCATTTTCAGTGAGATAGGAATCAATCCAACTGTACCAAGCTCTAGGAGCTTGCTTCAAACCATAGAGTGCCTTTTTCAACCTATACACTTTATGCTCTTGACCTGGAACTTCATACCATTGTGGTTGTTCCACATATACTTCCTCTTCTAGATAGCGATTTAAGAATTCTGACTTGACATCCATTTGATGAACATGCCATTTGTTTTGTGCAGCAATGGCCATAACTGTTCTGATTGTATCCATGCATGCAACAGGTGCAAACGTTTCATTGAAGTCGATGTCAGGTTGTTGAGTGAACCCTGTTGCTACCATCCTTGCTTTGTGCTTTTGCACATTCCCATCAGCATCTTGCTTAGTTTTGTAAATCCATTTGACACTGATTACATCTTTCTCTTTTGGTACATCAACCAGTTCCGATGTCTAGTTCTTTTCAATGCATTCTATTTCTTCATCCATGGCTTGTGCCCATACTTCTTCTTCAGCATCTTCTTCAAATGTTAGTGGATCATATATAGGAGAAAATAATACAAAGAGAGAGAATGAATTAGGTGTACCAGCTTCATATATCTCTCGCAGACTTCTTGTCTTCACCGGTTCTGTCGATGTTGACCTCGACGAAATGCTTGATGGAGTCTGCTGTCCTCTTGGTGTACTTGTCGGTGTATCTTGAGCTGCTACTTGTGTTGATGGTCCTTGTACTGAACCATGTCATCGTGTCATGGGAATCGACGGTGTTACGACCGGTTGAATTACATGTGGTGTTTGGACCACTTCCTCTTCCATATCATCATGTTGACATCCGACACAATCTTGACATTTATCTTGACGGTTCCATCCCATCATTCATTCTCGACAAATTGAAAATCTTGACTGATTATCACTTTCCTTGCAACAAGATCATATAACTTATATGCTTTTGTGTCTTCAAAATAACTGACAAAAATACATGTTTCCCCCTTCTTGTCTAGCTTCCTTCTCAGCTCATCTGGAACATGAGCATATGCAACACAACCAAAAAAATTTAAATGGGAAACACTATGATTCATACCTGTCCATGCTTCTTGGGGAACTTTCTTCTTCACATTCTTTGTCGGACACCGGTTCATAATGTAAATGGCAGTTGCGACTGCTTCACCCCAATATTCATTTGGCAAATGCTTGGTTTCCAATGATGCTGCGTGCCATGACCATAATGGTTCTATTCTTTCTTTCGGCAATACAATTCTGCTGAGGTGTATATCATGCAGTGAATTTTTTCTGTATACCATGAGTCTTGCAAAAATTTAGAAATTCATTTGAAACATATTCACCTCCTTTGTCAGTCCTTAAGATCTTGATGCGATGTCCACTCTAGTTCTCAACGAGTGCCTTGAACTGCTAAAAATAACTAAATGCATCAGATTTATGTTTCAAAAAATATACCCATGTTTTTCTTGAGTAGTCATCAATAAAAGTTATAAAATATTTACATCCACCGATGGATGATGTCTGCATTGGACCACAAATATCAGAGTACATAATTTCAAGTGGTGTGCATGCTCTATATGACTTTTCCACTGGAAAAGTCTCTCTGTGCTGCTTGCCAAAAAATGCAGCCTTCTCAAACCCTCTTTGTTCTGTCGATCAATGGCAATCCTTCTACCATATTCTTTGTGTGCAGTAGCTTCAGCCCACAAAAATTCAGATGTCCAAATCTGAAATGCCACAACCGGGATTCATCTTGAACTTCCGTCTGAAATGTAGCTTGCAAATTAGTGCTGCAATTTTCTTTCTTGTCAAGGAGCTCGATAAGACGGAGTTTATCTTCACTTTCTTCCTTGAATGCAGCTCCTGAGTTTGTCTTCCCTTTCATGTTGGGAACTATCCTCAATGGAAACAAGTGATTTCTTGTCATTGGAACTTTTTATATCAGCTGGTCGGTTGGACGCTTGTCTTTGATCACACTATGATCATCTTCCATGTAGACTCCGTAGCCTTTTTGTATCAATTGTCCAATGCTTAACAAATTATGTTTCAGACCTTTGACACGATAGACATCAGGGATATACTTACTCTTCCCTTATTTGGTTAGAATATCAACAATGCCTTTTCCTAAGACAATAACTTAGAAATTGTTTCCAAGTGTAACATCAGTTTGAACTGAATTTTCTAGATTGAAAAACATGTTTAAATTGCCAGTCATGTAGTTGCTGCATCCTGAATCTAAGTACCATATGTCATGTGGACTTTCTTGAACAGCATTGCATTCAAGTGGAGATGTCGATGTCATTAATATTGCACTTATCGAAGTGCTGGTGCTGTTCGATTGACTTGGGCTTTGCCTTCCTTGGTCATATTGTTTCTTCTTGCATTCATATGCATAATGATCAAACTTCATACAATAATGACATTGGATTTTTTATTTATCAAACCTCTGGCCACTTGGTTGACTTGGGTTCTGATTATCTCCTTTGCCACCGACATTTGTAGAACTTCTGCCTTGTCCTCGTCTTGAAGAACTTCTCCCTATGCCTCTGAAGTTGTTTCTTCCCCTGCCTCTACCACGGCTTATGGATGACTATGTTGCAAATGCACCTTCCAATGACGTTTTTTTTCTATTGAGTTTGTGTTCATGATTGATGAGTGAAGCTTGCAGCTCATCAATGGTAAATGTCGACATGTTTGTATGTTCTTCCAAGGTCACAACTAAGTTTTCAAATCTTGGAGAAACACTTCTGAGAATTTTTTCAACAACCCTTCGGTCTTCTATGGCTTTTCCATGATATTTCAGTTGGTTTATCAACCCAACAAATCTGGTGTAGAATGCGTCCACATTCTCTGAATCTTTCATGGACAGAGAATCAAAATCTCTTCTCAGAATCTGTAGCTTGGGTGTCCTTACCTTATCCAAACCTTGATAGGTGGTTTCCAATGTATCCCATGCTTTCTTAGCATTAGTTTTTGCTGCTACTCTTGGGAGTATGCTCTCATGCATAGCTTGATGTATGTAAAATAGAGCCTTTCCATAATTGTTCCTTTGTTCCCTCAAGACATCTTTCTCAGCCTGTGTGAGATTGTTGTATGCTATCATGTCTGTTGATTCTGCATAACCATGTTGGACTATCTCCCAAACATCTTGACCTCTGAATAAAGCCTCCATTGTTAAATACCAATATTCATAATTCTTTCCTGTCAAAATTGGAGTTTGCAATGAACCAGAAGTGGAAGCCATTTTTAATTTTTTTAATTAATTTCCTTGAAAAAATTAATTTTCCACCTTTTAAGACAAGATTTCTTTAAACCTTGCTCCAATCCCAGTTAGCCAAAACCAAGCTGACTAAACTTGAGTTTACCGCTCAGTTAATATTAAAATTAATTTACACTTTTTCATGCCAACCTCCTTTTCTTTTTCACTTGTGAGGTGAAACTTGTCTATCTCCCGACTAGACAAGTCTATCAACTTTGGTTGGCCTTTAGACTCGATTGATTTGCTTCGACTTACTTGTTGGTTCTACCCACTGATTTTACCTTGACCACTTGTCACTTCGAAGTCAGCTGACTTCGACCTCTAAGTCAGCTCACCTCTTGGACCTCTCAAGTCCACTGACCTCTTCCACCTCTCAAGTCAGCTTACTCAAGCGACCTTGTCGGTTCACTTTGGTTGAAATCTACAGAGTATTTTTTCTAGTCTACTAAGAAACTTAAGAAATTACAAATGTTTTTCATCTGTAAGTAAGATGAAGTAAAATGGACACATCAGCAAATCCAAATAACTTATAAAAACATATACCCAAATATGTAGGAAGACTTGAGTCGACCAATGTAAAACCTCCCGGTGAGAAATTTATGGGTCCTTTGATCTTTCACTTAACTGGTAAATGTAAACAACATTTACACAAGTAAATCTGGAAATAATGTGTGGCCAAATAAACATGCATCCAACCGTAAACTATTTCATATATATAACTATGCAGAAATAACAAAGATATTACAAACTTGTCTATCGAGACTTGTCTCATCCTTTTACAGAGCTTCGGCTCTTCTACTGAATCACATACACAGAAGCTTGACCTTCAACTTCTCTTTTCTCTGAGTTCCTCTTTGAGTCGAGTGACTAGTGACTTCTGTCTAACCTGATTTACAATTTGCTTCTTCTATTTATAGGCAACCTGAAAATTGCTTCTACATGAGTTGATTGACTCTCCATTAAAGACTGTAATAACTATCTACTTAACAACTTAGCTTCAGAAATAAATTCGACTAGTTTACGTTGCGGAATCATGGACTCTTCCTTCTTATCAGAGTGACCAACAAGATCTTGATTGATACAGACTCTGATAGATTCGGCTAAGAGTCAAGTACGGATCTGCAAGATCTTGATTGATATAGACTCTCAGGCTGAGAGTCAAGTACGTATCTGCAAGTGATTAATATTTCCAACACAGAGATTGCATTTCCTGATTCGAACAACCAGATTCGCCAAATATAGATGTGAAAATGGATGAAACAACGATGTAAGGACTCAACATCGGAATGAGAAAACAGAGTAATCTCTTGTGTAGAATAACCGTCATCCATGGTTCTTGATGCAAGGATCCGTTTTGCATGCCTGATCTGGCCATCATAACTATATTGACTAGATGAGAGAGGTATCTCTTTATCAAATCTATCTATAACTGACACCATACACGTGGAAGAAGAATATTTGTCAAAACTATAATCAAGACTAGTGTAGTATGTACGGGCAAATGGAGATTTCTCGAAATTAATATGATTTGACATGAATTCAAAGTTGGTTCCCTGGATCCAAATGGATATGGAAGAAGAATTGGGTTAAGTTTGTGTTGTTGAGGAAGAAGACAAAGCTGCATAAATTTCAATTCTCTGTTTGGCTTGTAATGGCATCCGATTTCGAATGAATGTTTGTTTGTGTCCAAGTCTTCGTAGTCGTAACCCAAAATTCTCTGTTTGGTCATCTCATTTACGACCGGGTGCCTGTCGCTGTATCCGTCTTTTATCTATTCACACACAGCAGCCGCCCTTTACAACTGCATGGACGCGTTTTCTTTATTTTAGGGACTAGGGGACCGAATAAACGTCGGGCTCACAAAGATATGAATAGGATAATATTGATTAAACAATTATTAAGAAAGCAATTTTTTTTTACAATTTACTAGCGAGTGACGATTTTCTTTCTATTTCTGCATGGTTTTCATTTGCTTTTGATTATGAATTTTCAAAACTTGTAAAAATATTACTGGATCTTTACAGAGTGTCTCTGTTTGGGGTTTTTTGTGTCACCTGATTTCATTTCCCCAGTTAAAATGGCCCAACAAACAATAAAAAAATACAAAGTTAAAATGGCCCAAACAACAACGAAAAAATACAAGATTTTGTAGGTTAAATTTACCTGATTCTTGCGGATTTTCAACCTAATACTAATACTATGTATAAAACTTCAGTAAATTATATAAATAATTAAATAATAAGTATTAATATTTATTTGAATCTTAATTAAGATACATTTAAGCCTGATAAAACAGCTATAAAATAAATCTACACTGTACATTTGTTAAAGTCGAATTTATCTTGTTAATCTCCTAAAACAAATCTAAAATATTAGATCCAAACATTTATTCATAAAATTATTATTTTAGATTTAGAATCTATACTTTTATAAGAAAAAAGGCATCTTCTCAAAATATACCATATACAGCAATGTGCCATATACAGTAAGATGCTATATACAGCAAAATGCCTTTTTGCCATATAATACTTTTGCCCTTCTAAGTTCTGAAGATTTGGTCTCAAAACTGGTCACGTTTTTTTTAAACAAGTACACCAAAAGTTAACTGAACAGTGACTGCTCAAAAGGAAAGCGCGCCCTAAACTTTAGCAGTGAGTTAGGAATGGTATAAGATGCAAACTAAAAAGGCTAGCACTGACCGACTATAATAGCGATGTTCCATCCTGAAGTAGGTGTCCAAGTGAAGCCGCCAGCATTTCTAAGACGATTTATGTTCAAACTTTTTATATATAAATTAGGGTGGCAAGTAGCAAAATCATTGTTTTTGAAAAAATATGAGATACAAATTTGAAGGAAAATTAAAAGCTCTTTTATAAATTCTATAACTAGATCTATGTAAAGGTATAAAATTCTTTAACCCTAAAACTATGGTGAGCAATATAAATTAAAATAATTTTGAATTCCCTTTTATCTTACCGTTTCTTAAACCTAGATTTCCGTAACAAATAATTTTAGGCGCAATTCTTTTCAATAAACTTATGTCAAACTTATATGACTATGTAAATTTATGCAAGTACAGAGAATTAAGACTTACTAAATTAAGTCACTAGTATATCAGCCATAGAATCGAAATCGTTTTCCCAATCTCCTCCTCGGTAGGTATGGAATAATTCATTGTGACCATAATTAATACCCTCCTGAATGCACGGCATCCACATTTTTCTTTTTTGATGTACGAGGAGCTGTGATTGGTAAGTAATTAGGTTCACATTTTTATAAATGGAAAGCCTTTTTTGTGTGTTTTTATAGAAGATACTTAACATTATTTTCATGGTTTAAATAAATACTCATTAATATAATAATACATCATTTAATTAGTAATGCAATGCATTTGCATTAAAAAGTAATAATTAATTAAAATTGAAATTTTTTATATTTAAAAGATTTTTTTTAAAATGTGTATTTTTAATATTTAAAAGAAATAAATCTATGTCAATGTTTGTTGATATTTTGTAGAAAAATAGTAGATAAGTATAACATTTAAAAATGGTGACAAATAAAATGGTGACAAATAAAAACGCCTTAAATTTTAACCTACTTCTTTCTATACAAATATGTAGAACTTTTAGTTTAACCTCACTTTTCAAGGTTGTCGAAAGTGGCTAGCTTCTCTACGGTTTTCTTCATTACTTTCCATGCTTTACACCTAGAACAATCAATGCACAAACTATATTCAAACAAAAGAATGGAGAAACACTAATTTTGATTTTTATATTGTCCGTTGCAAATGGGATGGATGTATGGATCGACAACTGAAGACACTATCACTGGGTTCAAAGTACATTGTTCGGGTTGACATTCTTTATTCTACATACTTGAGCAACCAACTTTTCTCAGAAGTGCACCAACAAATGGTCCACACAGTCTAGTGCAGTAGAAGAGATGGGCTATTCGGATACTCAAAATTTTCATGAGCAAGTTATGTTAGTTGAACTCATTGTTTAACTAAGCAAATGCAAGATCTTTTACATAAATTCATATGCTACAACTTAGTTAAATAAACAAGTAGACGTTTGAAAGTTTTTGTATCTACACAGTCTCAAGATTGAATAAGAAAACATACTCACCCCAATCGAACAAACATTATAAACACAACATTCTAAATAGTTAAGCCTATGCCTCAATTTTAAATAATGTAAATAAATCAATGAGAGAATACAACTTACCCTAATGGATAACGACATGTTTCTCTAAGAAACGTTTTCTCTAAAAACAAGACTAAAAGTGAAAACAGTGTATGGATGTTTTTCCTCATAATAAGCTTCTTCCATAACAACACTAAGTTTTTTATTTCAACCAATGGAACATACCCATAATAACTTATTGACATGGCCTTTTAAGAACACTATGTGTACCACAAAGGAACTTCTGGGGATCGTCCAGCTGAAAATATGGGGGTGAGCACGCAATTCTCAAAACATTTCTTTTTGTTGATCTTGCAAGCACTACATGAAAATGTGGAGGACATCTCTCCATGCTGAGCAATAATGTTTCTCATCTAAAAACAATTTCATAAGAAAATTATTTTCTTAGAATCACAAGTAAATTTGAACCTGAAATCCGAAAGCTTTGATGTATGAAATTCGATAGACACATGTTTATTATTCGACGACAAAATTTTCTTTTTTCGTCGATGGGACTTCGCCGGTTATTCGACACCATTTCAAACTCCATTGGTATTTCGATAGCATATCATCGTTAATCAGGTAATTTTTACTTGAAATAGGCATCTAAAATCCGACGAAGCAATGTTAAAGAACCGACAGACAACATTTCAATCTGGAACCTGGAATCCACCATTTCAATTAATTCTTCATCGGATGTCATGTCCTGCGCGTCGAAAATTCGACGACCTGTAGATGGCCTAGGAGTCGGAAAAATGAAGGCCTGAGGATGGCCTAGGCATCAGAAATCCAACGGCCTGTGGATGTTTGGAAAAAAAACCAACATGCTTCAGAAATCACATTCATCTTCGACATTGATCAAGCCGGTATCTTGATCGGTGTCCTTTTCTTTCAATGATATAATCCAAATAATACTTCAAGAACATTTTCTTCTTTTGTGCAAATATTTATCTTTATTTGATTATCTCATCTCTTTGGTAGAGTTGATAACCCTGAATTATGTTTCTTCAAGATCTTTATTTTCTTCTTCAGAATGGAATTCTGATGCAAAGAAGTGTTTGGAACTATCCTAACTTCATTGTCTTTTTTCACAAATCTAGAAAGCACATGATCTTTGACATTAGGAACATAATTTTCATGAATATTTTCAAAATCTTTTTCACCCTTCCAATTTCCTTTATAGTTTGAAACCTGGTTATTCTCTCTTAAGTGTTTCCATGTTTAAAAGATTTAAAATTGTTGACAATGTTATCTGTCACTATTTTTCTACGATCTAGGAACTCACTTTCAGGCATTAATCGAGAACCTCTAATTTATTTTTCCATTAACACAAGGATATGTGGGCACAATTACTATTTGTAAACAGTTTTCTAAAAGCATTTTTCCTGTAAGATCTACATTTACAAGTGAGGTTTGTCCTCCATCAATAGAAATCACCCTATTTAGTCTGTTTACTTTCCAATACCCTAGCTCCCACTCCCAAAACTATCCTCTATTATCCCCTTTGCTTCTAGGTGCATTACGCCACTCATAGAAGTGATGCTTCCAGAGATGCTTCCCAAACATTGCATGCAAGTGGTTGCAAAATATAAGTAGAGATGGAATGCTTCACAAATAGGCTTTCATAGTGTTCTCTGGTATCTGTTGATGCAGTTAATGACATTGGAAAGTGTACAAAAACTATCTTAGACACAGGATCCTTTGAATTTACCATCCCATTGTCTAAGTTATAAGTCCACTTTCTAAATTCTATCATTGTTTGGATGTCCAAACAACTTTACAGGCCCATGGAGTATGATACTCACAGTGTCAACTTTTCCCACATAATGGTATTTTGAAACCTTTTCCTACAAAACATTCCTCTAATATTTCCATGGAAAACTTGGGATAAATATTCATAGACCTATAACACTTCTCCATCATACTGTCACCCGGAAGTTGAGGATATGGAAAACATTTTAGATTCATCCTACATGCAGTCATCATACCATTGAAAATTGTAAAATATATCCTTCTTCCTGACCTTACAACTATAAACGTAACTATTTACAAATATGGACATATTATGAGAAACAAATATGGGGGTTTCCTGTAGCAGTATCCTTAAAACTAAGTTTTATGTGGGTTGAATATTTCAAAGAGAAGTATACTCCATTTTGTAGCAATACTAGTATGCCTATATGTCACAACCTTTGTTTGGCATCCCCTTCATCACATTACATAAGAATTTTGTGGAATAACCATGAGAATTAGCTCTACCATTAGAGGAATTTTGGGGTCTAAAATGGGCCTCCTAAGGAAAAAAATAAAATAATAGTTAAAATAATAAAATAATATTGATTAATTTTGGAGGAAGAAA
>LPNX010306048.1:440616-496576 GCA_001517045.1 Pseudotsuga menziesii
GCCAGTTTTCATGAGATTTCAGCTCTCGTGACTTGTTCCAGTATATGTCAGACATTTGTAGCCACTATGGAGATTTTGATCTATTGTATATCTTCAGCCTTTGTGGAGATCATGGTCCTTTGTATATCTTCATCATGGAGATTCTGATCTATGTATATTGTACGTGGCGATGACCACATATGTGTTATCATGTTTCATGCCTATTCATGGCCATTGTACTCTTATGTATTCGGGACTGCTATATGTATTTGCAGTTATATGCAGAGTTGTATTATGGTATTATGCTAATTGGGTGGCTGGTCTTCCATTTGGGTACCTTCATCACTCCACTTCTGGGATGGACTTATAATGTATTTCGGACATCGTATAACCCCTCTGATCTCATACATTAGGGGGCATCTGTTATAGCGGATTTCACCACACTAGGTGAATCACACATTGTATGGCCTTCCCCTGTCCCACTGCAGACTCATTAGGCCCTATGGACTACTTTTTGTCTTTTGATGTATCCTTGATCATCCCTAAAAACATAAGAAAAGTGATATACGCGGCATTTACCCCGATAACCGCGTACATACGCGGATATTACCCCTATAGTCACGTGCATCGGGATGTGTACATAATCCAAATCCTTTTGGAGCATTCCTTGACTTGGATCCGACTCATATGACTCCTGGCCTTCCATATGCCTTGAGATTGCACGGATTCGACCTTTCAGTATCCCTTTGAAAAGCTATATAAGGAACCCCTTGAGACATTGAAAGGATAAGAGAGAATTGAGAGTAATGAAACTATTGTCCATTGTTGCCAGAACTTATGCCTGAGTCTGCATCCCTTTGTCCCTTGGAGCACTGTTGTGTTCTTCCCAAGCTTGCCTTTTGCTAGTGAGCTTGCTATCTGAGTGATGGAGGATTGAGGTGGTGGAGGCCCAAGTGGGGGATTCAGTTTCTCCGGTTCGCAGACGTGCCGTCAGAGGTTGTCACTTGTAATCTCTGATTCATATTAATAGAAATATCTTTTCCTGTCCAGTAATGTGTATTTGAATGAATATTGTATCCATTGGAATATGTCAAATGCTTTTACATTATTGATTATATATGCTAGAATAGATCTAACATCATGAAATATAGTATGCTTGTATTGTTTACTTATTGTTGAGGAAGTATTATATCAATTCAAGCTAAAGATTAGAAATCTCAATGGGGATCTACTTCAACCGTCCAGAATAAGGTACAAGGTTCGATCCTTTAGTGTTAGACATTTTATTTCTATTGCATATTGGGAAAGATTGATTTCTGGAGTCTAGCTGTCTGTTGTGGTACCCCAAGCCATAGGAATTTCTCTCCGTAACACACATAAGCCTGGTCACATTAAAACGATTAGATAGATTTGTTTCCAGTTAGGTGTCAAAAAAAGAAAAGGAATTCATGATAATTTATACCTTTAATTGAAAGATATGGGCAGCTGAAAAGTTTCACCAGTGTATCAGAATCAAGTGTATGCACATTTTCCATGATTTGGAGAATAGAAAATGCACTCACAACAAATATCATGAAATTGACTTTCCTTACTTTACTGAGATTATCAGGTCTATCACATGCCCTTTGCTTCATAAACATCCTTAAAGTGTTGTCATCAGATGACTTGGTCATAAGACAATTTAGAACTAATATGCATTAGACTAAAAATAAGAGTACAAAAACATATAGAATATAAGTACTTTGTAAATAATAAATCTAACCTTAAAACCATTTCTCCATGTTGTATACCATCAAACATCTACTTTTTCAAGATAGGAAAATCCTCGGAAACGTTTTCTAACAAGCCTCTACTATAAAAAATGCAAAATTATTTTGAAGTTCCAAGAACCATGTATTCCTGGAGAAAGAGGCTCCCACTTTCAATAGATGAATTGTCTAAAAAAGAAAAGGCTCCCACTCATTTCAAATTTAACGGAATGTTCCCTATGTAAATAGAGACCTAAATAAAAGTTCTTTGAATAAGAAGCAAAATTGAATAACACATAGCACAAGCTAAAGCAAATCCACTGAACCATTTTTTTGGAAAGACAACTGAGAGCATATTACCATTGAAGTGAAAAAAAATATTAAAATGTAAATATTATCAGTTCTGATAAACTCGCAATGCTATCACCAAATGGAAGAAGAAAGTGATTAAAGGAGCATAATCTACAAAAAACTTGAGCTCTGTCTAATCTTTCGTTTTCACAGCAGAGCACTCATAGTATATTATTAATGAGAGTGCTTTTCCTAGCTCCTTTAGGCCCAACTAGAAAAAGTGCTGTAATAGTTGAAATTTCGTAATGATTTCTGTTTACACCACCAGTGTCAATAAGCCAAGCGCCAGGTCTGTATCTGCAAGTTCATGAGATGTGAAGAACAAATATATCTAGTCAAGATTTGTGTAATGAACTAAAATGAACTACTAGGTAATGAACCAAAAGAGTGCTTTAATATAACATAAATATTCATAGAGGATATTATAGAATTTAAAAACTAACCTTCTTTTTCATATGCTAGGCTCTCATCAAAACTACTCAGATGGTCATCCCCTAGAGCGACTAGTAGGCGCTCTATTTGTTGCCTTTGCCCATGCTTCTACTTCTCTTCGTTTTATTGTGAATGGTCCACATGAACGTTTCCTCTATGGCAGTGAAGTTGAATCTCTCTACTTCCCTAGCCTCCTCTTTTCCGCAAATATTTGGATCAACAATGTCTAGTGGTGTCACTAGTCATTTAGCAACCACCCATCCTCATGCCCCCTCCTCTCACCAAAAGAACACAAATGTGAGGTTTTCATCAAAATATCCTTTAATGGATATGTTAGCTTAGGTTATCCAAATAAGAATGTCTCTTCCTCCAAGTATATCATTTAAGGATGTGCTCAAATCTGTTAGGGACCTTTATCCCCAACATTCTACCCAAGGAGGGAGATTCATAGAGAGAACTCAAATTCTACTTTGGTACTAAAAGTCTCGTCAAAGGAACTGTGTGACAATATAAAAAGCTTCAGAGAAGGAACTTTCAATAGTCATTTCAACAAAGTGACCAATTTGTGGATCTCTCATACACTGGAGTAACAACAACTGGGAAACAAATGTCTCAATGAGATTTTGTTCCAAGGGTTTCTTGTAGTCCATTTTGAATAAATTAAACATAGGAATAGAGAAATGGAAGGTGGTGTTGGTTATGGGATAAAGATTGTGTCTTCCTAACTCTTTGGTTCATAGAATTCAATATGACATCCATGACAATCTCATGAGTGCATGTCTAGGGAATACTTCCAAATTTTCAGATTGACCTCTAAGGAGATGAGGTCATCAAGAAAATGGACAAAGTATTTGGGAAAATTTATCAATTTTTACAAATGGAATAAATCATATTTTCTCCTAGTTCCAAGAGAGTCTGTAGAATTGTATCTATGGAAAGGACTTCCATATAGGGTTGTCCTTGAATGTGATTGAATGTGATGGTATCAACCATTGGATTAGGGAAATACATTCATTTGGTGCATATGTTGTTGGGAAATGGGTTATTTAATGGTGTTTTCTCTGAAAATGATTGGGGAAGTAGAAGAGAAAATTGAACCTCAACGTAATTATTTAGAGGGGGGAGGACAACCCCTGAGAGGGGGACCAAGATGATTTAGGATTCATGAAGAGAGCAAGAAAGAGGGCATCTAGTTGAGGTGGAAGTGAATTTGATGTTGGGAATGATTTTATATGACAAAGAAAAAGATATCAAGAAAGATACAGTTTTAAAAAAATCACAACGACTAGATCATTTCATATATAGAGGAGAAATAGAGAGATGAGAACCCCAACATTAGCTGATCTTACAAGACAAGAGGCTCCATTTTCCACTGTTTGCTTCTAAAAAAATCTAGATCCAAATAATGTAACCAAGGATAAAACGAATTATCTACTCTCAAATTCTCTAAGGAATTGTCTCTCAACGATTTCTGCAGTTAGGTATAGCTAGGGTAGCTTGTAAATTTGAAATTTTTAATATAAATTGTGTTCATGTTAATAAGTGTTGGAAACTTGAGAAATGGCAACTGTGGGAGGTTTTCTATTTGACCCTGAGGAAAATATGGAAGAAAAATTTCCAAAAATTCACAACTGAATTTAATATCATTTCATATCAAGGAAACAAAAATTTCAAAATTCACAACTAAATTCAAAAATTTCAAATCAAGGAAGCAAAAATTTCATATCAAGGAAGCAAAAATTTTAAAAATTCGTAGCACTTGAGCTTTCAACATTGTTATCATTATTGATGGTCCATGAATTTAAATAGGAATTTCAAATAGTACAAAGGTTAGCACAATGCTAATTTTTGATGAAAGAATCCAGGTCTCTTTAGTATTCTAGGGTTTGGGTCCACCCTTGGTTTACAACTTTAGGGTTTAGGGCTATATCATATTTCATTTTGTGGATCTATCATTATTATTAAAAAAGCGGACATAGAATGAAAACAAATGGATTGAATAAAGAATCTAACCAACAAAGGTGATGTGATGTGCTTCTCCAATGCCAGTATGATTCCCTGTTTTGTTTTTTGACCCCACTGCAGTGGAACCAAGATGCAAATAAAATTAAAAAAATGTAAGCTAACGGCTTGAAAATCCAAAAAATAAATGGATACTCAATGAATAGAGATATGTATTGAACCTTGATTGCTTCCATGGAAAAAAATATGCCTATGAACTCGTCAAACCACTGAATAAATTTATGTGAGATGGGACTTATCTCCCTAGATCGAGAGCATTTTCCACCAGTTCAATTTCGAGTTTACCAAGAAGCTCTATCTCCATCCATTGCTGAACCCGTTCCTGCCACTTGATTGAGATACCAAAAAAGTCGATCGTGCTGGTTTGCAAATTCATGGAAGAGGAAGCATAAAAAGGGGTTTTCTCATGGTTATGTTCTTACAACTTTTTGGCTCCATACATGGATTGGGAATCTAGAAGGAAAAAATGTATGTCCTTTGATGGCTGGGATGAGAGTTAACATTCCTTCCAGGTTGATAGCTCATTGAAAAGCATGGCTGGCGCTATTATTGAGACGACTTCCTCTCCCTTATTTTTCTCTTAGTGTATATTAATATAGTGGTAACCAGATAAGCTATCCATGAGGTAGAGGGATTTGCGATTACCACATGCAATGCTTAAAGTAATGGAGCAGAGTACAAACTATGCGTAGGATAAGGATGAATCCCAGTGTGTGCCAAAGGGATTTTCGATATTCAATTCATACACCCAACCCAAAATGCCCTTTAAGGGCCAAACATCTCCCGTGGAACCCGGTAATTGTGTAAACTATAGCGGCAAAATTGGCCACGATCCACAAAATTTATAAACTGGCGATCCACGAGCTTTATATAATTTCCATTTAGTGTGAAAAATCCAACGACATTTTTTATTTGGTGTCGAAAATCCAACAGGTATCGTGCCACTACGAAACAAAAAACAAAAAATGCATTTTATCTTAAGTAAAATCCGACAAGAAGGCTCAGAGTGTCGTCGGATTTTTTGTTCAAATGTAGTTGTGAATTGTTTTCCCTTAGAAAAATAGTATACTAGAAATTCTTCCAAGTCATCTCTTACCTTTCCCTAGATATTACAATTCACCAATTATTTAAGAATAAAAGTCAATTTCCATTGCATCTAGTGATATAAAAGTTCAAGAGTAAACTACGGATAAAATAATCTTCATCGTCACAAATCATCTTATCGAAAATAAACCATCAATTCTATGAGAACAATCACTACATACTTTCTATGATGAATATATTATATAAACCCTTCTAAGCATTGTCACAATTAGGAATAATATCTTTGGATACAGAATCACACACTACAATTAAAATTTATAAATTGAACTATAGCTTGTAGTTGCTATGTTCAACACAACAATGGAAAAAAACAACTATCTTCAATAACAACAGTTCCAATAGTTACTAGTGTCTCTTCAATCAATACTACTTGGTAACTGACTACCTTCAAAACGGAGTATCACAAGTTCGAAGAAAAATTCTCTAGAGAACAAATGTCAACATAAATTTCAAGATGTTCTAAGAAAAAATCCCTACGGATAGGTAGATATACTCTTGGGATTGGAAGAGGCCCCTAGTTTCCTACAAAAGACAGAAAGACAACAAATAGAGAAAATATATTTTTTCTAGATCTATCTCATACATAACCAAGAAATCTATGGAAAGACAAAGGAGGTAGATGGCCTACCTCAGTTTTGACAGTTGTCTTCAATGATTCTAAGTTGCTCCAGCTCCTATCTTTTAACCACGGGCTTATGAACGTGTTCACAATAGTAAGAAAGCACCTTCACCAAATCAATATATGTATAAGAAAATATCTAACTATGAAAAGATAAACAATTTTATGTGTTCACCATTAAAGACATGATCATGGGAGGAATAGGATAAGTTACATTATAAAGAAAGTAATAAGGAAGTCATACAACATGTATTATACAGGATGCATGCTTGATTTGAAATCCTTCAACTCTCCTTCACTATCCCTTCAAGACTATTAGATCATAATCTCCACCTCTCAAAGTGTTTCTATCCTCAAAAGTTACTGAACCATAAGTTGGTTTCTCTCTCAAAATCCCCTTCCATAGCTCATGAATGGCCTTCCTTAAGTAGGATTTGGGAGGCCAACCACCTAGATATGGTTTTAGATCTAAGTGAGGATAAATTGGATCAAGGATATTCATCTTACCAAGGATGGAATCGGAGGTAGGATTATAAGGAGGACTAATCCCACCAAAATATCTAGAAAGATTAAGATCCAAAAACCTAGGGATGAGGCTAAAAAGAAATTGTTGATCCCCCAAAGTGGTGTATAGAGAAAAAAATGGAATTTGTTCTCCTCCATGGGAATTCAAGGAGAGAAATTTCTCTCCTAAGGACACTAGCAGGGCATGAAAATATTAGGTGGAGGTATTTTATAGGCTACTTTTGTAGTATTTTGACTCCTTCCCTATTGGATTTTCTTCCAAGTGTGCCTAAGGAAGATACCAACATAAATTAAAAGGTTCCTAACACTCATATGAGGTACATACATCATATTTCTCATGGTTATATGGGATGTATGTATGGATCGACAACTGAAGATGCTATCACTCGGTTCAAAGTACATTATCTTGGTTGACATTATTTATTCTACATACCTAAGAAACTGACTTTCCTTGGAAGTGCACCAGCAAATGGTCAACAGAGTCTTGTGTAGTAGAAGAGATGGTCTATTGGGATACTAAAAATTTTGATGAACAAATTATGTTATTTGAACCCATTGTTTAATTAAGAAAATGAAATTTTAACATAAATTCATATGCTCCAACTTAGTTAAATAAACAACTATACATTTGAAAGTTTCTATATCTACACAGTCTCAAGACTGAATAAGCAAACATACTCGTCCCAATCGAATAAACGTTATAAAAACAACATTTTGAATAGTTAAGAAAACACCTCAATTTTCAATAATGTAAGTAAATCAATGAGAGAATAAAACTTACCATAATAAACAATGACATGTTTCTCTAAGCAACATTTTCTCTAATAACAAAACTAAAAGTGAAAACACTATATGGATGTTTTTCCTCATACTAAAACTTTTCCATCACAACACTAAGTTTTCATTTCAACCAATGTAGCATAACCATAATAAATTAATGACATGTCCTTTTCCAAACACTATGTGTGCCACAAAGGAAATTTTGGGGATCCTTCAGCTAAAAATATGGGGGCAAGCACATAATTCTCAAAACATTTTGTTTTGTTGATATTGCAAGCACTACAAGAAAATGTGAAGGGCGTCTCTCCATACTAAGCAATAGTGTCTCTCTTCTGCAAAACAATTTCATAAGAAGAATATTTTGTTAGAATTGTTTTCCCTTAGAAAAATAGTACACTAGCAATGCTTCCAAGTCTTTTCTTACCTTTCCCTAGTTGTGTGTACAAGTAGATTTGTCAAACAAGATGGCTTAGATTCGATAGTATGCAAGAAACACTTCATAAAAAAACCTGTAATTCACCAGAGGAGATAATGAAAGATATTCAACTCATTTAACTTGTAATATGAACATACTAAACATTGGAAGATATTACAATTCATAAATTATTTAAGAATAAAAGTCAGGTTTCATTGCATGTAGTGATATAAAATGTCAAGAGTAAATGAAGGATAAAATATTGTTCATTGTCACAAATAATCTTACAGAAAATAGACCATCAAATCTATGAGAACAAAAACTACTCACTTTCTATGATGAATATATTATATAAACTTTTCTAAGCATTGTAACAAGTACGCAACATATCTTCAGATACAAAATTACAGACTACAATCACAATTTCTAAATTGAACTACAGATCATAGTTGCTATGTTGGACACAAATTGAAAACAAACAACTATCTTCAATACCAACAATTCCAATAGTTACTAGTGTCTCTTCATTCAATATTACTTGGTGATTGACTACCTTCAATATGGGGTATCACAAGTGCCCAGAAAAATGCGCTAGAGAACAAATGTCAACATAAATTTCAAGATGTTCTAAGAAAATATCCCTACAAATAAGTTGATATTCTTCTGGGATTGGAAGAGGCCCCTAGTTTCCTACCCAAGACATAAATACAACAAATAGACACTATATCCCTCCTAGATCTATCTCATACATAAACAAGAAAGCTATGGAAAGACAAAGCAGGTAGATGGCCTACCTCACTTTCGATGGTTGTCTTCCATGCTTCTAAGTTGCTCCAACTCCTATCCTTTAGCCATGGGATTATGAAAATGTTCACAATGGTAAGATAACATATTATCCAAATCAATATTTATACAAACAAATATCTAACTATGAAAACATAAACAATTTCATATGCTCACCATTAAAGACATGAGCATGGGAGGAATAGGATAAGTTAGCTTAAAAAGAAAGTAATACTAGGAATCCATACAACATGTGTTACACCTGATTCATGCTTGATTTGAACTCCTTCAACTCTCCTTTAGTATCCCTTAAAGACTCTTAGGATCATAATCTCCACCTCTCCAAGTGTTTCCATCCGGAAAAGTTACAGAATAATAAGTTGATGCTCTCTGAAAATCCCCTTCCATAGCTCATGAATGGCCCTCCTCAAGTAGCATTTGGGAAGGAAACCACCTATAGAGGGTTTTGGATATAAGTGAGGATAAATTGGATCTATGATATTCATCTTATCAAGGATGGAATAGGAGGAAGGATTTGAAGGAGGACTAATCCCACCAAAATATCTAGAAATATCAAGATCCAAAAACCTAGGGATGAGGCTAAAGAGGCATTTTTGCTCCCCCAAAGTGGAGTACAGAGTAAAAAATTGGAATTTTTGGTCCTCCATAGGAATGCAAGGAGAGAAATTTCTCTCCTAAGGACACTAGCAGGGCACTAAATTCTCAAGAGGAGGTAGTTAATAGGCTATTTTGGTAGGATTTTGACCCCTTACCTATTGGATTTTCTTCCAAGTGTTCCTAGAGAAGGGACCAACATAATGTCAAAGGGTCATCACACTCCTAGGAGGTATAAAAATCATGTTTCCCATGGTGATATGAAATGAATACTCTCAATGGTACATGGTGTGACAATTTAAGGTGTAATAGATTCCCCCTAAAGTGTGAGGTTAGAAAGAATATAATGGCTGAAACACTTTACCAAAAAAAAGTATGCAAGGATACATGAAAGAGAACCAGAGAAGAGCTGCAAGTGAACATCAAACAATATGTCCAATGGTTCCTAGGAGGGCATAGCTGTGCTCATAATGAACTAAATCAAAACATGGTTGTTGACCAATACATTGATGATCCATGATAGTACTAGCCAAGGTTATGGCCATTGACATATAACATGGATCCATGCCTGAATGAATGAACAAAATCATCCCCACAAGAATACAAAGTAGATACATGATGAGATAATAACACAACCACAACCAATACAAACTAGAAATGTGTGATAGTACATCAATGAGGTTACCAACATAATGTCCATGTGGGAACCTACTCAAATAATCACCATCACAACCTAGGTATGATAAGAAGATACCATAACAACCCAGGGTATTCTACCTGATCCCACATAGACACAGATCTAACATTTTGAATATAAGGAGTTCAAATTGAACATGGTAGAAACCACTTGATTATTGATCGATGATGTTAGCCATTAACAAGTGCGAGGGAGATCACCATTCATGAAAATGATTCCTAAGGTATCAGAGTACATCCCAATGAATGTGAATAGATGAGATGACATCGAGCATTCATTGAATAATTTGATTAGAGGCCAATGATAAAAAAATATGGTTGAATATGAGTAAACATGCGATTGAAGCATGAATGTATTAAGGTATTTTCTAAGCCCAATTCCTTGATGATATGATGATGTCAATAGGAACATACTTGACGAGGGAGGGCCATGATGACTCCCACATCATCGACACAAAACTGATATAGGAAAATGATGTGAAATGATGAATCAAATGAGTATAAACTAACATAGAGACGTAAGGATGGTGATATTGTAGAGGTTGAATTAGGTAGACTTCCCTTTAAACATTAAACAACACAACAACAAGTGACTTGGAAGCATTGAATCAACGATGCAGAGACCAAGACATAATGTGAAAAATGATTGAGGCATTCTTTAGATGATTTGAAGGAGCATGATGACTCATAGACTTGTCATGAATTGGAGACAAGAAAATTACCCAAATCTATGACGAGATGCAAAAAGCTGCCATGTTCAAGGGAGACACAAGCTACCATAAATCTATTTAAATATAGACTTGGCTTATTTCTCCCTAACCCCCATTATAATGGATGATTACCCCTTTTTTATTTAGTTTCTAGCGGATAATAGATGCTCGGTATATCTCATATTAAATGAGTACAAACTCATACATTTTACGAACCTAAGGAAGGAAAGGTTTCTTCCCATATGGCCTCTTTGAGGTTTAATTTTATGAGTCCAAGGATGGTAAACTTGGTGATGTTTCACATTTAGAGAGTCTGAAACAATCAAAAGAATACTATGAAGTTCCTTTTTCATAAAATTACTCATCTAAGCTCTGAAAGGTGTAAAATAATACCTAGGAGAACTATCTTAGTGAATGGTTGACAAAGGTATTCATGTTTTGTAAATAGTCTAAATGGTTCAAAAAAGGGGTAACTATCACCAGATAGATGACCTTTCAAATACTTTTACAATCATGGAAGAGACAAGTTCGCTTGGAAATATTTTCCTATTTTGAGAGTATGAAAAGAGATTAAAGACAACTGAAGGGGGTTCCTTTTCCATAATAACTTTTACGAGCTTGAACAAGTGATAAAAAGTGTACTCAATGAATTATTCTGATTTATTAACAAGCATGAGAAAGAAAAAATACTAAGATCGATATTTTTTTACTAGGTTTTTAATGAGTACGATAATGGTACCAAAAGCACTCGAAAAAAATTTCATGTTTGAATCTATAACACTAAAAACTAAAAAGTAAGCTCAAGCCACTTTTCATATTTTTTAACAAGAGCACAAAAAAGTGAAAAGTAAGCTCGACACCTCTTATTGTTTTTAATGAGCTCGAAGAAAGGTTGGAATAATGCTCATGGTGTTTCCTTCATTTTTAAACGAGATTGCAACATAAAATGAACTATGCTCGGGATGATGATATCATTCTTTAGTGAAGTTGAAAATAAACAGTGCTCATAATGAAACTCATTAACGAGTTCCTTCCAAACATGATGTCCAAAGGTTGGAAATTATCCCCTAGTATTGTCCAAAGGATATAGACATCCCACCCAAGCTTAATTTCATCTGCCTACTCTTTTGCTTCACCCAACTAGACTCATGGATACTACTAGAAAAAGGTTCATTAAATACTAAGGAAGAGGATCAAGTGACAAAGGCGGATGAAATGAACGTTCAAGCAACAAGTGAGGTGAAAGATTTGATTTAAAGGCAGGAGAATCAAATCAAGTGGAAGATCAAAATGTTGAAGATGTTGCTGATCAAAGACTGAAGATGTTGTTGATGATGAAGACTGAAGATTGAAGATGAAGACTACATAATGTTGAAAAGCCTCCAATGATGTATAGATGTGTTACCTTGCTGATGTTGATGATGTCCCCTATCTCTACTCTTGTTGTTGTTGATGTTGTTGTAGAATACCCTTCTCGTTAAGGGGGAGTGTTGAAATATTTTAACTTAGAAGAATATTCTATATGTATCTTTTTGTGGTCCCCGATGCTCCTACCGGGAGAACCACTTGTATTACATTGTACCCCGATGCTCCTAATCAGAAGAACTAATAAGAGTCATGAGGTAGTCCCCTCTAATTGTAAAGGTGGGTCATCAGTGTTGAAATATTGTAACTTTGAAGAATATTCTATATGTATCTTTTTGCGGTCCCCGATGGTCCTACCGGGAGAACCACTTGTATTACATTGTACCCCTATGCTCCTAATCAGAAGAACTAATAAGAGTCATGAGGTAGTCCCCTCTAATTGTAAAGGTGGGTCATCAACACTCCAGTGTGGTTAATTGAGCCTACATATGTAACTTGAGCCTACATGATTTAACTCGAGCCTACATGTCAAATGAGTTAACTTAAGTGAATGGACGAATATAAATAGAGGTGTAGTGCTCCTCATTTGAGACACACACACTCACTTGAGTAGCGCACTTGTGGAGGAGAGAAGTAGTTGGAGAAGGAGGAGGATCAGGCTTTGATCTCCTTGCTGGTTTTATCTTTTAACCTTTTTGGGGCATCTATATTGAGGAAGCTTTTGCTGGGTTTTTCCCTTTAGGGTTTTCCCAGGATAAATCTATGTTGTTCTTGTGATACTGTTTCTTTTAGTGATCCTGCTTATATGCTTTTGTTATGAAAATGAAATTAAATACTGATGTATTAGCTAAGCATATGAAAATTCAACATGGTATCAGAGCCACCCTGAATAGGACAACTTTCACAAGGCAAAATAGCTCTCCGTCTCTCCTCGGAAGAAATTAGGGATTCTTGCTGAAGAGGAAATTTTGAGTGAGCCTAGCATAGGATTTATCTCCTCATCAAAATCGAAGTTTAGAGACCTAGATCAAGATTTTTGGTTGGGTGAAACTCCGAAAAAGTCAAACCCTAGTTTGACCCCAAGCTAGAAAAACCCTAAATACTAAAACTGCTAAGTTGTGGTAAATTCTCTATATCCAGAGATTGGAGAAGGTTCACGAGATGCAAATTGCAGAGGCCTAAGATAAAATCTTGGTGTACACTGTGTCCAAAATTAGGGTTCCAGCCTCTTCCAGAATTCATCCCTAAACAGGACACCTGGGGACAATTGCTATATAGTGGGATACAAAGGTCCAAATTGAATTCCTGAAGATGTTCCATAAATATTACATACTTTAATTTCTATGGTCCAAATTTCAGAACCAGAAGATGAAACAGTGACACGTGGTAGTCTGTACAACTTCGTTGTTCTGAACAGTCCTGTAACAGGTCACCGTGGGAAAAGAATCATAAATCCCAATTGGTGAAACAAATTCTGATGAAACATATGGTGTTGGATCAGGGACATGCGAGGTTACCTCAGTACAAAATTTCATACACATGGGAGCATTAATTTCTGCAGAAGAAATTGGAAAACTAGGGCTTCCTGTTCCGGGATCTTCCCTCCACTGTTTTCAGAAAAGGAGTACATTAGACAGATCCATTTGAAGAGATATATCTTTTTATCCAATCGGATATTAAATATTCCATGTTTTGAAAATCAGGGTTTCTCTAACAAACCCTAAATCAGCTAGCTCTGGAAGCACGATAGACACCTCAAATCGGTAAGATCTAATCTTTTGCTATTTGCATTTGAGGTTCTCATTTCAAAGTGATCTATCACATCAGCATGATGATAAGCTTGGTAAAGTTGACAACTTCCAAGCATGGAAGTATTTGATATCTCTAAATAAAATGAATTGGACACCTACATAAGTAGAGAGGTTCCAGTTCCATACGAAGATGAGTCTCAAAGCCTTACACAAGAAGAACTTGATCAAGGCTAAGAAGATAATTGTTGATTCAATCACGGATCAACTTGTACCACAAGTGTCTTCCCTAAATACATCGAAGATGTTTGATTCCTTGATCAAGCTATTTGAAGATAGGAACTTAAATCAAAAGATGGCTTTGAGAAAATAGTTGAAGAATGTGAAGATCCAGAATGTAGAACAACTTGAAGCGGTAGAAGAAGAAGTGGAGAATGCAGAAGTGGTGATAGCCACCTTGAATGGCCTCCCAGGATTATGGGATTCATTCATGCAAAGAATGTATTCTAAAAGGAAGTAATTGCTTTCAGCTCAACTCATAAGAAGAGAAGAAGAAGATGGGAGCAATTGAAGATCAATCTCTCACCATTCAAAGAAGATCTCTCAAGCGATGAGGAATATGAAGAACTCAATTCTTGAAGAACCTCTTATTCATCTTATCATTTGGATAAGAAATGATGATTTCATGAATGAAGAAGATGATAAAGTAGAATGATAAAGATGGATTCTACCCACACAAAAAATAAAAGATAAGTATTCAATTGTCATTTCATGATATTGTTTTGTTATACATTTGATTGTATTCAGTTGATGTGTTATGCATGATAGATTGTTTGCATTAATGACTGTATACTACTAATATGCATATGATGGGTAAGTAGCTCATGGTGTTATACAACTCTCCATTGCTACTTATCAAACTCTTTGCTGACATATTGGATTAGTGCACAATCTCAATGATGTCATGGTAGAGATGGAAGGAATCTAGAAAGTTTATGTGAGATATGGATGAATGTTGTATTGTCTAAACAGTTGCATGATGCATAAGAATTTGTCATTTTATGAAATAGTTATAACCATGCAACTGGTGCATTTGAATTGTAGGAAAGGTCCTGTACAACCTCCTACAAGAAAAGAAGGATGAGACTTGTTCCGAAGAACAAGTGATGACAATTCAAGATTCACTCCAATAAACATGAATTTGAAGCTCCCAGGGTTAGAGACACCATGACGGAAGAAAGAGCTTCAGAGAGAGGTAGATCCACCTTGAAGGATGAATACCACCATGGGTACAAGAGATAACTCAAGATGAAGAAAAGAATGCTATTAAAAAAGCTATGATCAGAGAATAACAGTTGATCATGGGGAATGATGTATACGATATGATTTCGAGACATAAAGGGTAGTATGTAGTATCTTCCATATGGATCTACAAGAACAAGTGTACAAAGAAAGGTTCATGATTTTCCTCAGAAAGAATAGACTATGAAATGAAATACTCTATTGACCAGTATATATCAAGCATAGAACCACCTGTACAGAATGAAGAGGGAAGATGATACTCCACTTCAGGGGGAGTGACTACGGAAAATTATATCTGAGTTCAACATGGTATGACATCATGGATAGCTTCGTGATGGATCGAGACTTTACCAAGAGTAAAAGTGGGTTCCAACCTTCAAGGTTGAATGCAGAAGACTAGGATATGTTGATGACCTGAGAAGACAAACTCATAGAAGATGTTATGATACTAGAACGATGTTTGGGATATGGTACTCAAACTAGAAAGCAAGAATGTGGTATATTCCAAATGTATTTGCAAGATAAGATATGTTGCTGATAGAAGTAAGGCAAGACTTCTAGCTAGAGGTTTAATTCTGAAGAGACACTTACTCCAGGAAGCAAGGTACACTTCCTTCAAAACTATCATGGTAGTTTCTTCCATGATGAAGTAAAGACAAGCCTTCCTTAATGGTATGATTGAGGAAGAGTTTTACATCAAATAATCATGAGCATTTGAAGTTGAAGATAGATGGAATCAAGTATCCAAGTTGAAGAAGGCCCTCTATGGCCTGAAGCAAGCTCCCAGAGCTTGGTATGGAAGAATAGATAGCTTCCTGATGAGCATGGGCTTTGCCAAGAGTAAAGTCGATCCTAAACTTTCTTACAAGGTTGTAGAAGATGAACCTGTCATTCTATTACTATATGTGGATGACTTATTCTTGACAGGGAATGAGAAACAGATGATGGAAAGCAAGAAGAAACTAGCAGAAGAACTTGAGATGAAAGACCTTGGGTTAATGCATTATTTCCTAGGTCTGGAAGTATGGCAAAGTTCAGAAGGAATATTTCTCAACCAGGGAAAGTATGCGGTAGAGATATTGAAGAGATTCAATATGTTGGAATGCAAAGTCATGGCCACACCCATGGACTTCAACCTGAAGCTGTTAGCTGATGAATCATTAGAGTTAGTGGATGTGACTCACTACAGACAGATCATTGGGTCATTGATGTACTTAACAAATACTAGACCAGACATTTGTTTTGCTGTGAACACCTTAATTCAATATCTTGTTCAACCAAGACGGGTTCACCTAGTAGCTGCAAAACATGTGATGAGATATTTGAAAGGGACTATAGACTTTGGTCTATACTATGATGGTAGCCATGAGTATAGATTGTATGGCTACATAGATGCAGATTGGGCTGGAAGTATCTTAGATAGGAAAAGCACATTATGTAGATGCTTTTGTTTGAGGTCTGCTATGAGTTCATGGTTTAGCAGGAAATAGTCCAGTGTTTCTCTTAGCATGGTTGAAGCAAAATACATAGCAGATTGCTCTACTAAATTGTGAATCCGTATGGTTTCAGAAGATGATATCAGGTCTCTTTGACCTGAAGATGGATACTACAATGATTCTATGTGATAACCATAGTTGTGATGACAAAGAACCCTATGTTTCGACGTAACACATAGAAATCCGGTATTTCTACATACAAGATAAGATGCAGATGATGATACTGTAGATGCAAATGATGGTGATTCCGTATTTCTATACTGAATATAGAGACGATGATGTTTCAGTATTCCCATACTAAAGATTTAGATGATGATGATTTCAGTATTCCCATACTGAAGATATAGATGATGATGATTTCAGTATTCCCATACTGAAGATATAGATGATATTTCAGTATTCACATACTGATGGTGATAGTTCAGTATTCACATACTGAAGATGTAGATGATGATGGTTTGGATGATGATGTACTGACGAAGTCTCTGCCTTGAGTAGAGTTCGAACAATTTCGAGACAAGCTTGGTGTTGTTCGGAAAGACCTTCCTTGAAATGGGGAGTAGTGATGTTGCAGTGGGATTGTATCATCCCTGGGCATTTTCCCTAAAGTGATCTGGAGACCTCGGTCCTCGAGAATGAAGAGGGATTGTATCATCCCGGGACATCTGTCCACAATAGATTTGGTGACCTCGTTCCTCGAGAATGTGGTGGGATTGTATCATCCTTGGGCACTTTCCATAAAGTGATCTGGAGACCTCGGTCTTCAAGAATGAAGAGGGATTGTATCATCCCAAGACATCTGTCCATAATAGATCCGGTGACTTCGGTCCTAGAGAATGTGGTAGGATTTCATCATCCTTGGACATAGTCCTAAAGTGATAGGGACTGATTCTCTTGTAATCAATCTGGTAACTTCGGTCCTCGAGAATGTGGTAGGATTGCATCATCCTTGGACATAGTCCTAAAGTGATAGGGACTAATTCTCCCGTAATCAATCCGGTCGCTTCGGTCCTCAAGAAAGTGGTAGGATTGCATCATCCTTGGACATAGTCCTAAAGTGATAGGGACTGGTTCTCCCGTAATCAATCCGGTGGCTTCGGTCCTCAAGAATGTGGTAGGATTGCATCATCCTTGGACATAGTCCTAAAGTGATAGGGACTGATTCTTCTGTAATCAATCCGGTCGCTTCGGTCCTCGAGAATGTGGTAGGATTGCATCATCCTTGGACATACTCCTAAAGTGATAGGGACTGATTCTCCCGTAATCAATCCGGTGGCTTTGGTCCTCAAGAATGTGGTAGGATTGCATCGTCCTTGGACATAGTCCTAAAGTGATAGGGACTGATTCTCCCGTAATCAATCCGGTAACTTTGGTTGTCGAGAATGTGGTGGGATTGTATCATCCCTAGACTTTAAGTCCAAAAGTGATCCAAAGACTTTTTGTCTTTGAGTTGTGGATTGCAGGTTGTTGCTAATGATGATGATGCCGTACTGATCGAAAGATCAGAGTATGATGATGATGACGTACTGATCGAAATATTAGAGTATGATGACGTACTGATAGAAATATCAGAGTATGATGATGACGTACTGATCAAAAGATCAGAGTATGATGATGATGACATACTGATCGAAAGATCAGAGTATGATGATGATGACATACTAATCTAAAGATCAACGTATGATGATGACGCACTATGATTATGATGTTTCTGATTGAAAGATTAGAGTATGATGATGATGTTTCTGATCGAAAGATCAGAGTATGTTGATGATGTTTCTGATCGAAAGATCTGAGTATGATGATGATGTTTCTGATCGAAAGATCAGAGTATGATGATGATGTATCTGATCGAAAGATCAGAATGCGATGATGATTATGATCGATAGATCAGAATATGATGATGATGATGTTGCTGCTGATCGAAAGGGAAAAGTGTTGATGATAATATTGCTGATCGAGAGGTCAAAGTACTGAAGATGTTGCTGCTGATCGAAAGGTCAAGGTGCTGAAGATGTTGTTGCTGATCGAAAAGTCAAAGTGTTGAAGATGTTGCTGATCGAAAGGTCAAAATGCTGAAGATGTTGTTGCTGATCGAAAAGTCAAAGTGCTAAAGATGTTGTTGATCGAAAGGTCAAAATGCTGAAGATGTTGTTGCTGATTAGGTCCAAGTGCTGAAGATGTTGTTGCTAATTGAAAGATCAAAATGCTGAAGATGTTGCTGATCAAAGACTAAAGATGTTTCTGATGATGAAGACTGAAGATTGAAGATGAATACTACATAATGTTGAAAATCCTCCAATGATTTATAGATGTGTTACCCTGCTGATGTTGATGATGTCCCCTATCTCTACTCTTGTTGTTGTTGATGTTGCTGTAGAATAACCTTCTCGTTAAGGGGGAGTGTCGAAATATTGTAACTTCAAAGAATATTCTATATGTATATTTTTTTGGCCCTCGATGGTCCTAACGGGAGAACCACTTGTATTACATTGTACCCCAATGCTCCTAATTGGAAGAACTAATAAGAGTCATGAGGTAGTCCCCTCTAATTGTAAAGGTGGGTCATCAGTGTTGAAATATTGTAACTTTAAAGAATATTCTATATGTATCTTTTTGTGGTCCTTGATGGTCCTACCGGGAGAACCACTTGTATTACATTGTACCTCAATGCTCCTAATTAGAAGAACTAATAAGAGTCATGAGGTAGTCCCATCTAATTGTAAAGGTGGGTCATCAGCACCCCAGTGTGGTTACTTGAGCCTACATATGTAACTCGAGCCTACATGATTTAAATCGAGCCTACATGTCAAATGATTTAACTTAAGTGAACGTATGAATATAAATAGAGGTGTAGTGCTCCTCATTTGAGACACACACACTCACTTGAGTAGCGCACTTGTGGAGGAGAGAAGTAGCTGGAGAAGGAGGAGGATCAGGCTTTGATCTCCTTGCTGGTTTTATCTTTTACCTTTTTGGGGGATCTATATTGCGGAAGCTTTTTCTGGGTTTTTCCCTTTAGAGTTTTCCCAGGATAAATCTTTGTTGTTCTTGTGATACTGTTTCTTTCAGTGATCCTGCTTATATGCTTTTGTTATAAAAATGAAATGAAATACTGATGTATTAGCTAAGCATATGAAAATTCAACATGTTGCGCGGGAAGTAATATGATATGATGGATGTTGAGTTGAATCACTATTGTCTTTTATATTTTTCTTTCTTTATGTACTACAATGACAATTTATGATGATTCTATTTTATGAATGGAGAATGTAATACTGCTGCAATGAATGAACCAATGATGCATGTAATACTGTTGCGATGAATGAATGATGCAATGTGTTAGATCCATGGTTGTAATGGTAGATATGTGATGAATGTTGTGATATATAATAAAAGGCTCTGCTAGATCTGATAGTTATGCTGATAAATTGTTGATGCCCTGGTCCGCCTCCTTACTGCCGGAAACATGGTTCTGACAGCTCTCCCTCGAACATCTCGGGTGAGACTTCATCCGCTCTGCGGGTGATTTCGGGCAGGGTAAAACCTATTTGGGCCGATGCTTAGGTAGATCATACTGGTTGGGCGTCGATAGAATGAGAATCCCTATAGATGAGGCTTTGTTGTTGGGTTTTTGCCAACAAATGGGTCCATTGCTGGGATGAAGTGGCTACACAAGTGTAGGAGTTGGTAGTGCAGTTAGATAGAGAGATTGCGACATCTACAGGGCTGTGATTTGGTCAAATCAGTAATAAATGTAGACACTTAAGAGCAGTTAGCCGGTTGTGCTCATTGAAGCGACACACATTTACGGCCAATTTGATCATTAGCATTACATGATCATTGATGGATTCAGGTCGTTAATTTAGGATTTGGTTATGATGGGTACGATGGATTTGCAAATGATGAAGTGGGATTCGTCATTCGCTATAAGAAGGTGTGGGATGCGGGATCGAGGAATAATTGTGTTCAGTTGAGTTGAGAAAATAGAAATTTGAGTGCAGTAGGAAGAATTGTGAGAGGCAACTAGGGTATGCAATCAGGGTGTGTTAGATTGTTGAGTGAGGTTGTTGTGGTGTAGCATGTTGTGCAACCTCGACACTATGGAGATTTCCAGTGAGCATGAGTCACCCATCCGTCCAACTTCTATACTAGAAGAATTCATGAGTATGTTAGTCAGATCATCTTCAATCCCCTTGGGAAAGTGGAAGGCTCAAAAGCCAGGATCAATGCCATCGCAGAAGAGGTAGACACGCACTTCCATCAGGGCACAAGGGAAGGGAACTGCGTAGATAAGGCCATCTAGTTCGGGAGCTATGGAGTGTGCAACAACCAGGGGCATGTCCATAATTGATATCCCTAGATATGACACTCCCACGTGACCTAGTGCGAATCCTTGGAAGTTAACCAAGAATTAGAAGTATCAGCTGAAAGTGTCGTCGCTGACCGAAGGAATGCAGTGCACCATGGATATTATCCCCACCCTGGTTAAGATGAAGTATGAGGATCATGACTTGTTATTGTTGAAGGATGTAGTGGATGAGCCCTACGTGTCCTTGCCTTCGGTTCCAGGTGCACCCATTGAGCATATTCAGCACCCATGGGTGCAAGAATTGAACAAATATGGGTTGTGTTGCAGTTGGAACCTTTTTCCCAAATTTTAAAATTTGGGACCCTCTTTTTTTGATTTTATATTTCCTAGGATTGTTTGGTTTCCTGAAATTTGTCATTCCTCTGCTATAAACTTTGATTTTTTGAAGATTGTGGAGTTTGTTTATTTTCAGAGCGTAACATTTGCTCTCCCGATGATTTTGTTTTATCACTATCAGAAGTTTATTGAAGATTGAGTCGGGGCTTTAGTTCTCTATGCCGCTACTCTTTCGGAGGTTAAACAAACTAATTTTACCACCGCCCAGCTGAAAGTCTTTTGAGCACTTAACGTTTTAATATTTCAATGACTTGGTTTTTTTATCACTGTCGGAGGTTAATCGATGAAGGAATCGGGGCATTAGTCCTCTATGCCGCCGATGGACATTTTTTATCTTCGTCGATTCCATGGCCTTTATTGTTCAAACCTTTTTTATTTTTCGATGACTATGTTTTTATCTTCATTATCATAATATTTTTTGACTAGCGGTCGGAGTTTTAGTCTTCTACGACGCCGCCGTTTCAGAGGCCTTGTCATTTGTCTCACCGATACTACGGAGTATTTTGTGTCTTGAGCTGCTGATGCATAGTTGTTAAAGCTCCCGATCGCTGATGGTTTCATGATTACTGAGACCCGCAGTTGGTCTGTCACCCGCCATTATGGCTTTCTAGTGAACTATCCTGCTGATGCATTAGTGGTTCCGATCTCCGACGCTTATCTATCGATGGATTTTAGTGTTCAAGAGTGCCAACACTGTGGAAGTGTTGAAGTTTAAATCATCGACGCATAGTGCTCAGAGTTTTTGACACTGACAATTTTTATTTGACCACAAAACCCTTAGTCTCTATGTATTCTACCGTTGCGGCTGCTTAGTGAACTAATCGTCCGACATATAGTCCTTCTGCACGCTGATGCCGATGTGTTTAGTGGGTAGTGGTTCTGATCTCCGATGCATGACTACAACAGCATTTAGTGCTTTATTTCACTGACGTTTTATTTTGTCACGGGATCCTTAGTCTGTTTGTGGCCCACCATTGCGGATGTCTAGTGCACTATTGGCCTGATGTCTAGTGATTCCATCCATCGATAGTTTTTTTCCTGCCGATTTGGTGTGCTTTTACCCTATTTCATGGGCGACGGAGGTTTTTGATTTTTTATCGATTTGGGGATTTCGCGATGAGAACACAGTACAAGGTCTCACATTTGATGATTTTATAGTGTGGTTCATGTTTTACTAAAAAGTTAGATGATCTTGAATGCAGTCTGGATTAATGATGAGTTTTTCTATTAGGGTTGTGTTTTTAACTGCAGACAGATTTAGATGATCTTAAATGCAGTCTAGGCACTATTGGCCTGATGTCTAGTGATTCCGTCCATCGATAGTTTTTTTCCTGCTGATAGGGTTTTCCCGCCGATTTAGTGTGCTTTTACCCTATTTCATGGGCGACGAAGGTTTTTGATTTTTGATCGATTTGGGGATTTCGTGATGAGAACATAGTACAGGGTCTCACATTTGATGATTTGATAGTGTGGTTCATGTTTTACTGAAAAGTTAGATGATCTTGAATGCAGTCTGGATTAATGATGAGTTTTTCTATTAGGGTTGTGTTTTTAACTGCAGACGGACTTAGATGATCTTGAATGCAGTCTAGGCACTATTGGCCTGATGTCTAGTGATTCTGTCCATCGATAGTTTTTTTCCTGCTAATAGGGTTTTCCCGCCGATTTGGTGTGCTTTTACCCTATTTCATGGGCGACGGAGGTTTTTGATTTTTGATCAATTTGGGGATTTCGCGATGAGAACACAGTACAGGGTCTCACATTTGATGATTTGATAGTGTGGTTCATGTTTTACTGAAAAGTTAGATGATCTTGACTGCAGTCTGGATTAATGATGAGTTTTTCTATTAGGGTTGTGTTTTTAACTGCAGACGAACTTAGAGGATTTTCAGACCCAGCTTGCAGGGTTTTCTTTGTGTTATCATGCTTTCCTTTCATGCATTAATACTGTGTATACTTTATTTTACAGAATGCATATGGAGGAGCTAAATAGACTGATACAATTTTTTGTTATGTTTAGGACAGGGTGATTGCTGCTGCAAATAAGACATATCTAAAAGAAAAAGCAGAAGAGAGTTGGCTAAAGAAAAGAGAATAATAAATTGAGGGTCTAAGATCAACAAGATGTAAAAAGGACCAACGGATTATTTAGCAGAATTGATAGCAGCAGAGGCCCAGGCTTGGGAAAAGTTCATCAACGACCAAGTTGGTCCCTCTTTATAAAGTGCTCTTAAAATTTTAATTTGAAATGTAACATATTATGTAATTTATGAGCATTCACTACAAGAAAAGATTTTGGGATTGAAACATTGGGGAAGCCCAAAGGTCATTTGGGGGCAGCCCAAAGGTTTTACTTTTTGTATAAATATAGGAGAGTTCGATGTAGAAAGGACTTTTTCCCAGATAGATTTGTGAGGGTATGTTGTAATAAGAACGATTTCCTTTTGTAATAAAGAATTACAAGTTTCCTGTTGGAGAAAGCTTGGTGGAATGTTTCAAATGATTTGCTATGGATCAGTTGAATACGAACTATTTTGTTTTCAGCTTATGTCCATTAACTATGAGATCGTTCTAACTCTTTGAACCTATGTTCATGTTAAGAATGCACTCTAGTCTATTCTGTGAAATTTCCACTGTGAGTAATGAAGGTTCTCATAAACAATAAGCTATCTTGTTGTTCATATATCTATTAATGTTCATGTGTTATGAAATAAGTAACAACTATCTGTGATTTTTCTTAATGCATGCACAGAAATACATTACTCATTGATAACTGATAATTTTGCTCCCTAGGGATAGGTTAGATAGTTAGTTTTAGTTTCTTGCTGTGTGTGATTTAGATGCGAGAGAGTTAAGATGAGAGGTAAGAACCTACGCATCACATTGTGATGCTCCTCGTTAGCTCTATCAATCTACATTTTTAAATAGGCACTTGCACATCATACCTAAATTCAAAAAACTAAAAATATACATGGAGGACCAGGCCATAACCGATAAAACCTTTTATTTCGTTACTTGACCTATGGTAGCCGGACCGTTAACCGAATGGGTTCCCCATACCAAACAGTAGCGGGCTAGTTGGAAACGATTATCGGGGAGAATCCCTAACTGTTGTTACCTGTGATTTTCCAGGCCTCAACAGTTTTTGGCACTAGAAGGAGGGCCACTAGTGCATGGCTGGCCGAGGAAACTCATTTCCTCGAAATTATTCCACCGGTGAAAGTTTTGAAAGCAGTTTGTTTCCCAATCCAACTTCTGAAGATAAGGGTAAAGAGCATTTGTATTCTATTGATAATGAAGTAGTTGATGATCTGAGAGGATTTACTAGGGCATATGTGAAGAAGATCATAGGATTACCAATTATTCCTATCTTACCCAGAAGAGAGTATTGGAAGAAAGATCGCCCTCATTTAGAAGATTCAGTGTTGGTAGAAGACCTTGAAGAATTGGTAGAAGAAACCCTACAAGAAGTTGATAAACCTTTGAATTAGTTGGGCCCAGATACACCTTACTGTTCACCTTTTCATACCCCTATCCAATCACCACCTCATTCTCCACTCAAAATCATGGCTAATGTAAACGCAAATCAACCACCAAACCCACCAAATCCACCACCTACTTGGAGGGCTAGGTCACCATTAAACCTGACACCTCCCTTGCATGATTTGCCTCAAGCTTTTGAGAAAATGTTTCCTAAGTTTGACCCAAGTGAAAAAATTATGGTAGATGATCATTTGCAAAGTTTTTACTTGGCTATAGAAGGACTACGGGTTAAGGAGCATGAAGATGTGGTCTGTAGATTGTTTCCACACGCCTTGAAAGGAGCAACAACCTCATGGTATTTTGCTCTTCCCGCAAATTCAATCACATACTGGGACACATTTGAGAGAATATTTAGAAGTAAATATGCAGTCCAGAAAACTCATGCAGCTTTAATGAAAGGGTTATGTTCTTTAAAGAAAGAAAGAAAGGAAAGAGTGCATAATTTCACTCAAATATTTGCTGCTTATCTGAAATTTTTTTCTGCAGCTGATAAACCATCTGATAAAGTTCTGATTGAATACTATACTTCAGCTCTAGGGCCTGACTTGGCCATGTTTTCTAAGATTTCAGTCAAACCTACATTATTAGAAACTTATGAAGAAGCTAAGAGGGTAGAGGTTGAGAAGGAGAGCATAGAAGATTATCCTATGCAGTCGGAAGAAAAAACTTTTGGTAAGAAACCTTTATTACTGACTAATCCTAAGGATGAGTAGTCACAGGATTTTGAAGGGATGGTGAAGATGATGCAGAAGCTATCCAACAGAGTAATAGATTTGGAAACAGAAAAGGAAGCTTAGAGATCTTATAAGCCTTACTATAAAAGGAGGGAGGACAACAATCAACCTAAACCTCCTCCACACAGTTCTGCGTCAATGAGTTTAACTGAGGTAGGTATGGATAATTTTTGCACCTTTCATCAGCAACCTCATTCTGAGAAGAATAGCCCCTAATGGATAAATTCTATGATATTGGTAATGAATCAGTTATTGGACTCCAAACTAATAGAAAATGATGAGGAGGAAGAAAAAAATAATCAATCCACAGAAAAACAAGAGGAAGATGCTTTAGTTTTATGGGATTGTGTCTCAATGATTGATACGTTGGAAGAAGGTTCTCTAAAATGAGAGGGGATGTCAGAAACCAATGTGACAACAAGAATTCAGGGATTGGTAAAACAAGACAAGTCAGTACTTCCAAAAATTAGGAGACTTCAAGAAAATATGAAGAAAGTACAAAAGAACACCACAATTGATAAAATACCTGAATTTACCATTACAAGTCAAGATCCGAAGAAAATTAACAAGCTTGTTAAGCCTGTTCAAGAGAAGATTGATAATGTAAAAAAGAATCTGAAAAAACATGAGATGGGGTATGATATTGTGGAAGATATTAAAAAAGCTAAGGCAAATATCTCACTGTTTGAAATGTGTAATGTTCCTCAGTAGAAATAAAAATTGGTAAAAGCACTTGAAGTACCAAAGGAAGAGCTTCCCACTAACAACCAACCTGAAGAAGAAGAAATTGGTGAAGTAAGTGTGGGAGGTAAGTCTAAGTATAAAACTCCACCATTTATCCTAACTTTTGAGATTTTCAACCATAATGTGCACAACTGTTTAGTAGACTCAGGGGCATGAGTCAATGTTATGCCACTTTCAGTCTGCAAAATGATAAATGAACAACCTAAACCATCTACCTGGCAGGTTATTCAGTTAGACAGGACAGCTGTGAAAGTAATCAGGGAAATGGAAGATGTTCTGATTTGCTTATGTGAAAATGAAAAGGTATGTCAATACATCGATATTGTAGTAGCAGACATACCTGATGCTTATGGACTTGTTTTGAGTTGAGATTGGTCAGCAAGGCTAGATGGATATTTTGCATTAGATTGGTCACATCTGTGGTTGCCTCATAAGGGAAGTCCGAATTAGATAAAAGTATTAAGAGATCCTCAAATGAAGCACAATGTTACTCAATTGGAGGAAAAAAATGAACTAGTGAATTCTGTATTGGGAAATTACTTTATTGAACTAGAACCGGGAAATTACCAAGCTGAAGAAGCCAGCAGTACACCAGACACCCAGCCCGATCCCCTTTGATTTTCACGGCCTGATGAGATTGACTGTAAAATAGTAGATTTAGTTTCAGATGTAGTTTTTAATTCAAGATCAGTAGAATTAGATAATGGGTAGGCCTTTTTCAATTTGCAGTCAAGCCTAGCCCCTCAACTTATAAGTTGCCAGATTTACAGGGGCGGGCATAGAGCTGACCAGTTAGTGGTTTAGTTCTCAAACTTTATTTTTCTTGATTTTTATTTCTTGATTATCTTGTACATAAATAAACTGATTGCTTGGTTTTGTTTTGATTTGTTTATTTTTGTTTGTTATAGTTAGATTTTGGTTGATTTTAATAAAGAAGCACAACTTTTGGTTGCATGGAGTTCATCAAAATTCTGGATTAACTAAAATCTTTGATTATGAGACTGTGTACTAGTGATTTATTTGAAATAACTTCTTCTAGTTTAGCAGTTTTCCTAAATGGATATGAACACATTGAATTCCTACTTAATCCTTGTAAAATAACTCGGGGTCAAAAGGTCTGGAATACTATTTCGAGGCTCCATCCATCTCACATTTAAATTGTCATAGGGAGTGACAGCAAAGACCCATGGAGAGGAAGCATGGTAAACAGTATATTATATATAAATGATCCCATGCCAAGAATTGAAAGACGAGGAAAATACGAGTCAAAAAATCCTAAGAAATTAATATGAATCAAAACAAAGTACTGAACCATATGAGTACAAGATTGCCAAAGTTCTTCTCCGTTCGTGAGCTGAAAATCAATACATCTCTCACACAAAAGGACACTATGGATATAGGAGCCTGAATAAAAAATTCAAAAAGAAGGCATGCAGGAGGACTTAGAAAGGACAAAAAATTCCAAAAGCACAAAAGTGCAAAATGGCATGGGAATGAGGAACAAATGAATATTTTTGTTTACCATATGTTACGAGCCTGTGGTGTCTAAGCTGGGAACTACCTAAATACATAGGTAAAAAAATGAAACTCATATCCCTGGCCTCAAAAGAGTTATCTAGACTTTGAAATCTTGGTTTCCATTATCCCTAAATTGGACTATCATCAATGATTAAAGTACACACATCTATCATTTAGGAAATCTAGACATCTAGAAGAATTCGGCATGTTAGTATTTATTGTCAAAACAGTCTGTTGCTCAAAGAAGAAGTTGTCCAGAGATCTGTGTTCACCAGGTAGTCGCCAATTGTTGCAGCTGCAACCTTTTTCCCAAATTTTAAAATTTGGGACCCTCCTTTTTTGATTTTATCTTACCTGGGATTGTTTGGTTTCCTAAAATTTGTCATTCCTCTGATATAAAATTTGATTTTTTGAAGACTGTGGAGTTTGTTTAGTTTCAAAGCTTAACATTTTCTCTCTTGAAGATTTTGTTTTATCACTATCGAAAGTTTATTGAACATTGAGTCGGGCCTTTAGTTCTCTATGGCGCCGCTGTTTCGGAGGTTAAATGAACTAATTTTACCACCGCCCAGCCGAAAGTCTTTTGAGCACCTAATGTTTTAATTTTTCAATGACTTGGTTTTTTTATCACTGTCGAAGGCAAATCTATGAAGGAATCGGGGCATTAGTCCTCTATGCCGCCGATGGACAGTTTTTATCCTCGCCGATTCTGTGGCCTTTATTGTTAAAACCATTTTAATTTTTTGATGACTGTGTTTTTATCTTCATTATCGAAATATTTTTTGACTAGCGGTCGGAGTTTTAGTCTTCTACGACGCCATCGTTTCGGAGGCCTTGTCATTTGTCTCGCCAATACTGCGGAGTATTTTGTGTCTTGAGCTGCCAATACATAGTTGTTAAAGTTCCCGATCGTTGATGGTTTCATGATTAACAGGACCCGTAGTTGGTCTGTCACCCACCATTACAGCTTTCTAGTGAACTATCCTGCCGATGCACTAGTGGTTCCAATCTCCGACGCTTAACTATCAGTGATTTTTAGTGTTCAGGAGTGCCAACACTGCGGAAGTGTTGAAGTTTAAATCGCTGATGCATAGTGCTCAGATTTTCCGACGCCGAAAATTTTTATTTGACCACGGAACCCTTAGTCTGTATGTCTTCCGCCATTGTGGCTGCTTAGTGAACTAAGCATCCGACATATAGTCCTTTCGCTCGCCGATGCCGATGTGTTTAGTGGGTAGTGGTTCCGATCTCTGATGCATTATTACAGCGGTGTTTAGTGCTTTATTTCACCGACGTTTTATTTTGTCACGGGATCCTTAGTCTATTTGTGGCCTGCCATTGCACCTGTCTAGTGCACTATCCGCCCAACGTCTAGTGATTCCGTTCGCCGATAGTGTTTTTCCTGCCGATAGGTTTTTCCTGTCGATTTGGTGTGCTTTTACCCTATTTCATGGGCGATGGAGGTTTTTGATTTTTGATCGATTTGGGGATTTCACGATGAGAACACGGTACACAGTCTCACATTTGATGATTTGATAGTGTGGTTCATGTTTTATTGAAAAGTTAGATGATCTTGAATGTAATTCAGATTAATGATGATTTTTTCTATGAGGGTTGTGTTTTTAACTAAAAATGGACTTAGAGGATTTTTAGACCCAGCCTGCAGGATTTTATTTTCCTTATCATGCTTTCCTTTGATGCATTAATATTGTGTATACTTTATTTTATAGAATGCATATGGAGGAGGTAAATAGACATATACAGTTTTTTGTTATGTTTAGGACAGGGTGATTGCTGTTGCAAATAAGACATATCTAAAAGACAAAGCAGAAGAGAGTTGGCTGAAGAAAACAGAAGAAGAAAGTGAGGGTCTAAGATCAACAGGATCTAAAAAATAACAACGAATTATTGAGCATAATCGATAGCGGCAGAGGGCCAGGCTTGGGTAAAGTTCATTAGCGACCAAGCTAGTCCATCTTTATAAAGTGATCTTAAAATTTTAATTTGAAATGTAACATATTATGTAATTTATGAGCATTCACTACAAGACAAGATCTTGGGATTGAAACATTGGGGAAGCCCAAAGATCATTTGGGGGAAGCCCAAAGGTTTTACTTTTTGTGTAAATATAGGAGAGTTCGACGTAGAAAGGATTTTTTCCCATATAGATTTGTGAGGGTATGTTGTAAGAAGAACTATTTCCTTTTGCAATAAAGAATTACAAGTTTCCTACTGCAGAAAGCTTGGTGGAATGTTTCAAATGCTTTGCCATGGATCGGTTGAATGTGAACTATTTCATTTTCAACTTATGTCCATTAAATATGAGATCGTTCTAACTCTTTGAACCTATGTTCATGTTATGAATGCACTCTAGTCTATTCTATGAAATTTCCACTATGAGTAATGAAGGTTCTCATAAACAATAAGCTATCTTGTTGTTCATATATCTATTAATGTTCATGTGTTCTGAAATAAGTAACAGCTATCTGTGATTTTTCTTAATGCATGTGCAGAAATACATTACTCATTGATAACTAATAATTTTTCTCCCTAGGGATAGGTTAGATAGTTAGTTTTAGTTTCTTGCTGTGTGTGATTTAGATGCGAGAGAGTTAAGATGAGAGGTAAGAACCTGCGCATCACATTGTGATGCTCCTCATTATCTCTATCAATCTGCATTTTTAGGTAGGCACTTGCACATCATACTTAAATTAAAAAAACTAAAAATATACACGATGGACCAGGCCGTAATTGGTAAAACATTTTATTTCGTTACTTGACCTATGGTAGCTGGACTGTAAACCAGACATATTACCCATACCAAATAGTAGCGGGGTAGTTGGGAACATTTACTGGGGAGAATCCCTAACTGTTGTTACTTGCAATTTTCCAGGCCTCAACAGGTTGCTAAAGCTTATCAATATGCCCCACTTTGGACGGTTGAATGAAGTGAATGCATGCATCAAACAACTGTTAACGTGTTTTTATGGTGGGACATTATGGTTGGATACCCCAATCATGGTTACTATGGACATGATTTTAGATATCATAGGGCTGCCAAATGCCGGGGCGAACCCCACCCAATATCTTATAGGAAGAGACAATGACAATAAGCTTTCCCAGCAACTGAAGGAGAGATATGGATTGTAGCGGGATGGCCATGCATACCACATCGACAACATCAATGAATGAATGATATGTATTGGAGCACGTATTTTATAAAGTAAATTTATTAGGGGGAATTGCCCAGTTTAGTGCAATTCGGGAGTGGTTGCTTGTGTGCAATAGTGTGTTGAGGGGTCCAAACGAATTGTTCCCTCTTCTTGTTGAACCAACTAATGGAGGATGCAGTCGCAGCCCAGTTAGGGGAGAGGTATTTCTCTTATAGTTGGCTACTGATCCTAATTGCTTTGGTTGCTTGGATGGAGCCAAAGGACTATCAGCCCATGTTTGTTGAAACAGTGAAGGTGTGCAAAGGCGCACGATACAAAAAATTATGGTGGGTAGAGGAGCCCAGTCGGTATAGTGATTGTGCGACCCATTTTTGGATCTACTAGGAAGCAATACAAGCCACCAAAATTAAGATTCTGTGTTTGTTAGATGCAGTCGCAGTAAAATACCAGAGGATCATGTGGTTCTCGATCAGGCCCCATTCAATTCATATCCAGGTGTGATGATACCTTGATAGGCAATGGATTCTAATTCCCTATAAATTGACTGATGATGAAGTGGAAGCACTGGTTCAAGAATTGTCCTGTTGCATGGTGTGAATCCGTTAGTGCCGAAGAAATATTGACGGGACCACCAACATATGCCCCTAAAGAGCATGTACAAGAAGGCCAGAGTACTCATGACTCGGATGGAGAATCATCAACCGATACCGATCCAGAAGCTGAGCACATCCTGGAAGAGGGCCAAACTAAATGACACATGGAGTTTGATGCAGGAAGTAGCACCAGAGTAGTGTTGGAGGTCCAATTGCAGCGGCTCATTAAGGCTGTCACAGATTCATTTGACGATGCTGCGCAAGCAATGCACTAGTCTAGCCAGGAAGGGTTTGTTGTGGTAAGAGCTAAGTTAGATTATATGTATGATATTGTTATGATTACCACATCAAAGAATGTCACTATGCAGGAACTCCCGTCGATTAGCATTGAGTCGCAGGCTAGGAATGTTCAGGTTCGCCCGACTGCAATCAAAGTAGGAAGTGAGGATCTGAACTCCTCCTTACAGGAGCTGCAGGGTGTTGAAGTGGATATTAATAAGATCTCAACCCAGACCATCATACACATACAACAGGTCTCCAAACAGGAGTTGACCGATAGGTATAAGGAGCTCAGTGAAGGGTATTTATAATCACATGGAGAAGCGATGCAGCTAAAGACAGAGGTTGAGGGGCTGCACTAGGTAAAGGAACAATTAGCAGCAACAAAAGTGCAAGAATTTGTAGTATTACAGATGGGGTGGGATGAGTTGAAGAGATCATTGAACTGAAGAAGTAGACTAAGCGCATGATTGTTGAGAATGCATAGCTAGTTGCGAGTAGAAGTGAGGTAGAAGTGACCGTTGATGAGGCATGTCAACACATATATGAAAGCACAATGGAACTTACTTCAGCTGCCAAGGCCAAGCAAATGGGAGAGGTCATCACCCAGCTCCAACTTTCCAACAATATACTCAAGTTATGGTCTACCCAGACACGCCGCCAGAGCAGGTGGTGGAGCGGAAGAATTCCATCAAAGCGATCGCGACACAGTTTCAAGCGATGGAGTAGGAAGCAAAGAAGATCTCGGAGGCCATGACACAATTTTGGGAAAGTGTCGTCTAAGATGAGCAATTAGACCAACTGAAAAAACAAGCACGGGAAGCTGACGAACAATTTCCAACGCTGAAGACCGCATTAAGGGAAATGCCACCCATGATTTAGCTTACATGGTCCACCGAGCTTAGAGAACTACAACAAAGAGCCGCAAAGGCATAAGAACGACAATGCAAGTGCAATTCCTAGCTAGATGAGTTCTAAGAGATTAGAGTACAGTTAGCCATAAAAGCAGTTGCCACACTGCAGGATGTGCAAGACGGCAAGAAGACGGTGAATACCAAGTCGGTGGAGAACCCTATGAAGCAGGACTTGCTTAATTTTTCAGGATGAAGCTGAAAAAGTTCAAGCACAGGTTGAGGAGATCTTGCAACAGTATGAGGACTTCAAGACAAAGATGATGGAGTACACCCTGCCCATCTGATGTGGCTCAAGGATGAGCCACAAAATTGTGTTGGGGGCCTGTTGGCAGGGGTTTTGGGGTAAGTGACTTGTGCAGCACCGCGGAGGTTGTGCAAGCTCATGGGACACCGTGCAAGGAAAAGACAGCGCGATGGGAGGAAAACAAACTGTTTTTGAATATTTTATGCATTTTGTTGTATCAGTTGACCATATTTTGTGGATATACATCATTAGTGGTTAAATAAGTTAGGAGTTAGTTATAAGTGAACCTTAAATGTAAAGGCGCAAGCCTATATATAGAATTACAATTGCATAATTTGAGATACGAAAGTGAGAAGTGATAGTAGAGAGAAATTAAGAGATTGGATATTTTGTTATCTATATGCAACCTAGTGGGTCGATCTTTCTCTCGCTGTGGAGAAAGAAGGATGTTGTTTTGGATCTGTTACATAGGAACTAATATGATATAATGGATGTTGAGTTAAATCACTGTTGTCTTTTATCTTTTTATTTCTTTATGTACTGCAATGGAAATGTATGATGATTATGTTTTATGAATGGATAATGTAATACTTCTACGATGAATGAACGAATGATGCATCTAATACTACTGCAATGAATGAATGATGCAATCTGTGGTTGCAATGGTAGATCTGTGATGAATGTTGTGATATCTAATAAAAGGCTCTTCTAGATATGATAGTTATGCTGATAAATTGTTGATGCCCTAATCCTCCTCCTTATTGCCGAAAATGTGGTTTTGACAACTCTCCCTCGAACATCTTGGGTAAGACTTCATTCACTCTTCGTGTGTTGTTGGGCAAGGTAAAACCTATCTGGGCTGATGCTGAGGGAGATCGTGTTGGTTGGGTGTTGACAGAACCAGGACCCTTGTTGACGAGGCTTTGTTGGTGGGTTTTGGAAAAATTCCTATTACACAAAGTTGCTAACATATTTTAACTTAACTATCCCTTGATTTTATATTAAGCGGGTAAGTGTATAGATGGAATTTGGACTTGACTCAAAATGATGCAAGTATGAGATGCAATTCTTCTTGTCAATGAATTCCTACTTAAGCGAGAGAGAGAGAGAGAGAGAGAGAGAGAGAGAGAGAGAGAGAGAGAGAGAGAGAGAGAGAGAGAGAGAGAGAGTATTCCCCAAATGNATGCAATTTTAGATTTTCAACAATGATAGAAAGAATCCAAAACTTTAAAAATCATGCACCCTAAACCATGATACTAAACAAAGGATTCAAACTTCCAAACCATGCCAAGGGTTTCGAAACAAAGACAGAGATGATTTGGTTGAGTCCAAATCTATATTATAAAGGTCACAAAATCCCTAACCAAGAGACTCTAACTCAAAAATATCAATAACGCATACACGGGACCTAGTTAACCCAAGGGGATTTCAATTTTCCAAGCACACTCCAATTTCCAAGTAATCAAAGAAGCTCCCAAATCTAATCAATAAGAGTTTATAATGGTCAAAATTAATTTTATAAATATTATAATATGACTGCACAAAATAATCAGACTGTGAAAAAATGAAAATTAAACAAGCAAGGGATCAATGTTAACCTTAAGGGATCAATTTTCTTATTTTGTATTATAAGAACATCGATGTTTATATTATGTAAAAGAGAAGCACTAGGTATATTATGTATAATCTAACAAATATGGGTACAAAGCTATCGTTCATATAAACATATACAATGCACCATTTAGTTGAAATAAAAAGATTGCATATGGTTCAATGGTGAATTTTTCCATTCTATGAATATGAAAATGCAATTTCTTGTTTTTTATTACATCTATGTTCATTGTAATCATGTAATCGTTCATATATTTAACACTTGAATTAATCATTAGAAAAATCAAATATATTTTATAATAATATTTATTTTATATTCTAATTATTGTGTTTGGATAAACAAATTGATTACATCTTTATTCATTGTCACAATGCAAATTAACCATACATTGAATTGATAAAGTAGCTTTTTGCAACATTAGAGAATACAATAGAAGAAAAAACTCATCTATTATATATGAATAAGAAACCAAAAAATGGGACAACATAAAGGTCCACAATAATAAAAAATTTCATTATTGATAACTTTTCATCATCCAAAAGGGACGATATGTATACATTAAGCAAAAAAAATATTTTTCATAGAGAAAAAATCCAAAATATACAACTTGCAGTAAGAAAATTCAAATTCATTGGCGATCATTGATTTCTCGAACTGATATTGTCACTGCATGCCTCATTTCTTCATCACTTTTAAGGGATATAGTACTTGAGTTATTTGAAATGTTTTGTTGATTGACATCATTTCATTGCACATTTTCATGTTCTATCTACAAGAATAAAAATAAAATGGAATGAGTATCTACATTTATAGATAATATAATATACATGATTCATAAACTTCATACATTCTTTCAAAACCATTCCTCGTGTCATTCGTCAATAAATCATTTGTTGGCTCCATTCTATACTTTGTTTCTTGTGAGTTTCATACACCATGACAAAGCATAGATATAATTAAAGGTTTCTTATTGTTCCATTAATTTTAAAATAAGGATGTAAGACACCTTAGCTACTTACAAATTGTCTAATTAACCCTTGATACCCCAACATATACTCATAACCCATACATAATCTGATGTCAATCAAATGATCATATGGCTCTTCCTAGCATGTTAGCACCTATTAAAAACATCCATTTATGATTTCAAATTAATTAAAATATAAACATCACAAAAAATATGAAATATAAAGGAAATCACGAGTACTCATAAACTTTGTGATCAACATTTTTTTCCCTTGTCGTCCCATCTTATGCATTCAATGGGTGCCACCTCCTTTTAATTTTTATAACAAACAACACAATTGAAAATTAGTATTTTATGCAATAATTAAACTATATGCACATTAAAAGTAAAGTAATGATTACATATGTTTAATGCACATTGTTGTTGGGATGGATTCCCTTGTGATTTGATTGTGTTCATGTCTTTGACCATATAATGGTACACCTTTCTGGCATCTTTATCGGCATCATTCTTCCTTTTGGATTTTAACAAGATTCTTGAGAAGTGAAAAGCACAATGGAAAGAAACAATTCATTTTTATGTGAAAATAAGTATAGTAGGAATATTAATGAGGTAATTTTATGGACTAGTGTATGGTTTAGTGCAAGCTAAGGAGGGTCTCTTTTGATGGGTTAGATGCAATATAAAAGTGAAAAAATAGGCATCCCTCAACTTACATGGATATTTTCGGATACATACACTATAAATCTTGGTTTGAGTAAAAAAGATGAAACTTAAGAAATTGAATCATGTTTTTGAATATATAACTTTATTTATTGAAAATGTTCATAGCCATCCCAATTTTGATATTTTTCAATGGGTACTTTTGGGAGGGGGGACAAATGATAAGGTCTATGCCTTTGTGATTGCATCCTTTGAGTGTCTAAATGATGGAATAAACCTACAAAACATGGTAGACATATAGAGAACAAATAGTACTAGTGTCACACTATTTGTCCAAAAAAAAATTAATCACTTATATATTTTTTTAAAATCTAAGTGATCAAACCAAGAAAACAATATACCAAGTGTGGGTGAAACTTTTGAATTTTTAGTGCAATAATCATGAAATGGTTTCTTTTAAGCTCTTAATGGATTTAGACCATAAAGGGACTTCTTTAGCTTATAGACCAACTCTTCCCTTCCCTTTACTATAAACCCTTCTCATTATTTCATGTAGATTTATTTTTCAATATACCCATGTAATAATGTTGTATTCACATCCATTTTCTCTACTTTAGGATGCAAAGTAGCAGCAGTAGCAAGAAGAAATCTAATAGAAGTTAAGTTAACAACTGGAGAAAATATTTTTCCAAAATTAATTCCCTCTACCTGGGAATATCCATTTTCTACTAACATGGCTTCATACTTCTCCACTTTACCTTTTGCATTCAACTTATTCTTAAACAACCAATTACTATCAACAACTTTTCTTCCAGCTGACAACTCAACTAGATACAAACCTTCATTTTTGTCCAAGGAATCCATTTCTTCAACCATGGACTTCTTCTAGATATTGTTATCCTATGAATCAACATGTTCCTTCACATTTCTAGGATCATCATCAGTAATATATAATAAAAACTAGACCAAAAATCAGGACAGGAATACCTTTTTGGTTTTTTTCTTTGTCAATACAATCTCCTCAGAACTGGGGTATGAGCTTCTTCTTCTGATTCTGCTTGTTCTGTTGAGTTAGATTCTTCATCTTCTAACTCAAAATCTATTTTCTATGGTTTCTTTTGCATTGTAGTCACTTCCTATATGGGAACATATTTGACCTCTCTAAAAACAACATCTCAACTATAAACAATCTTCTTAGTTACAAGATTGAAAATCTTAAAACCTTTCACACCATCTTTATAATTGATAAAGATACATTTTTCAACTTTATTATCCAACTTACTCCTTTTCTCCTTTCGAACATGTACATAAGCATCACAACCAAAAAATTTCAAATTTTTAATAGAGGGTTTCTTACCAACCCATAACTCATGTGGAGTTATGTCAACTAATTCTGATGTTGGTAATTGATTTACCAAGTGAAAGCTAGCATACAACGTCTTTGCTTAGAATTCTGGTCTTATCTCCACACTACTAACCATGTTCCTTTCCTCTTCCATAAGTGTCCTATTCATTATTTTTGCAACTCCATTTAATTGAGGTGTGTATGGAGTAGTATTCTATCTTTCTATACCACACTTCTGAAATAATTCCTTAAATGCATTCCCACAGAACTCCCCAACATTATATATTCTCAACATCTTTATTTTCTTTTCTATCTGGTTTTCTATACATGTAATTGTTCATATATTTAACACTTGAATTAATCATTAAAAAATCAAATATATTTTATAATAATATTTATTTTATATTCTAATTATTGTTTTTGGATAAACATATTGATTACATCTTTATTCATTGTCACAATCCAAATTTTCCATACATTTAATTGAGAAAGTAACTTTTTGTGACATTAGAGAATACAATAGAAGAACAAAACCATTTTATTATATATGAATAAGAAACCAAAAAATGGGACGACATAAAGGTCCATAATAATCAAAATTTCATTATTGATAACTTGTTGTCATCCAATTGGGACGATATGTCTACATTAAGCAAAAAAATTGTTTTTCATAGAGAAAAATTCCAAAATATACAACTCGCAATAACAACATTCAATTTCATTGGTCATCATTCATTGCTCAAACTGATGTTGTCACTGCATGCCTCATTTCTTCATCTCCTTTAAGGGATACAGTACTTGAGTTATTTGAAATGTTTTGTTGATTGACATCGTTTCATTCCACATTTTCATGTTCTATCTACAAGCATAAAAATAAAATGGAATGAGTATCTACATTTATTTATAATATAATATGCATGATTCATTAACTTCATACATTCTTTCTAAACCATTCTTGGTGCCATTGGTCAATAAATCATTCGTTGGCTCCACTACATACTTTGTTTCTCATGAGTTTCATACACCATGACAAAGCATAGATATAATTAATGTTTTCCTATTGCTCCATTAATTTTAAAATAAGGGATGTAAGACACCTTAGCTACTTACAAATTGTTTAATTAACCCTTGATAACCCAACATATACTCATAACCCATACATAATCTAATGTCAATCAAATGATCATATGGCTCTTCCTAGCATGTTAGCACCTATTAAAAACATCCATTTATGATTGTAAATTAATTAAGATATAAACATCACAAAAAATATTAAATCTAAAGGAAATCATGAGTACTCATAAACTTTGCGGTCAACATTTTTTTTCCTTGTCGTCCCATATTATGCATTCACTGGGTGCCACCTCCTTTTATTTTTTATAGCAAACAACACAATTGAAAATTAGTATTTTATGCAATAATCAAACTATATACACATTAAAAGTAAAGTAATGATTACATATGTTTAATGCACATTGTTGTTGGGATGGATCCCCTTGTGATTTGGTTATGTTCATGTATTTTACCATCTAATGGTACACCACTTTTGACATCTTTATCGACATCATTCTTCCTTTGGGATTTTAAAAGCTTATTGAGAAGTGAAACGCACAATGGAAAAAACAATTAATATTTATGTGAAAATAAGTATAGAATAAATATTAACAAGGTAATTTTATGGACTAGTGTATGGGCTAGTGCAAGCTAATGAGGGTCTCTTTTGATGGGTTAGATGCAATAGAAATGTGAAAAAATAGGCATCCCTCAACTTACATGGATATTTCTGGATACATACACAATAAATATCGGTTCGAGTAAAAAATATGAAACTTAAGAAATTGAATCATGTTTTTGAATATATGATTTTATATATCGAAAATGTTCATAGCTATCCCAATTTTGATATTTTTCAAATGGTACTTTTGGGAGGGGCGACAAATGATAAGGTATACGCCTTTGTGGTTGCATCCTTCAAGTGTCTAAATGATGGAATACACCTACAAAACATGGTAGACATATAGAGAACAAATAGTACTAGTGCCACACTATTTATCCAAAAAAAATTTAATAACTTATATATATTTTAAAAATCTAGCTGATCAAACCAGGAAAACAATATGTCAAGTGTGGGTGAAACTTCTGAATTTTTTAATGCAATAATCATGAAATGGTTTTTTTGAAGGTCTTAATGGATTTAGACCATAAAGAGACTTCTTTAGCCTATAGACCAAATCTTCCCTTCCCTTTACGATAAACCCTTCTCACTGTTTCATGTAGATTTCCTCTTCAATATCCCCATGTAATAATTTTGTTTTCACATCCATTTGCTCTACTTTAAGATGAAATGTAGGAGCAGTAGCGAGAAGAAATCTAATAGAACTTAAGTTAAAAACTGGAGAAAATATTTTTCAAAAATTAATTCCCTCTATCTGGGAATATCCCTTTTCTACTAACCTGGATTCGTACTTCTCCACTTTACCTTCTACATTCAACTTATCCTTAAACAACCAGTTACTATCAACAAATTTTCTTCTAGCTGACAACTCAGCTAGATACAAACTTTAATTTTTGTCCAAGGAATCCATTTATTCAACCATGGACTTTTCTAGAGATTGTTATCCTATGAATCGACGTATTCCTTCACATTTCTAAGATACTAATCAGTAATAGATAATAAAAAATAGACCAAAAATCAGGAGAGGAATACGTTTTTGGTTTTCTTCTTTGTCAATATGATCTCCTCAGAATTGGGGTATGATCTTTTGCTTCTTCTGATTCAGCTTCTTCTATTGCGTTAGATTCTTTATCTTCTAACTCAAAATCCATTTTCTATGGTTTATTTTGCATTGGAGTCACTTCCTTTCTGGGAACATATTTGACCTATCTAAAAACAACATCTCAATTATAAACAGTCTTCTTAGTTATAATATTTCAAAGCTTAAAACCTTTCACACCATCCGTATAATAGATAAAGATACATTTTCAACTTTATTATCCAACTTACTCATTTTCTCCTTTCGAACATGTACATAAGCATCACAAGCAAAAACTTTTAGATGTTTAATAGAGAGTTTCTTACCAGCCCATACCTAATGTAGAGTTATTTCAACTAATGTTGATGTGGGTGATTGATTTACCAAGTTAAATGTAGCATACACCGTCTTTGCCTATAATTCTGGTCTTATCTTCGCACTACTAACCATGTTCCTTTCCTTTTCCAAAACTGCGATATTAATTATTTTTGCAACTCCATTCTATTGAGGTGTGTATGGAGTAGTATTCAATATTTATATACCACGCATGTTTGAAATAATTCCTCAAATGCATTCCCATAGAATTCCCCAACATTACATATCCTCAAAATCTTTATTTTCTTTTCTAGATGTGATTTTCTACAAGAGCCTTAAATTATTTAGACTTAGCAAATAATATGGATTCCTTTTGAAGGAAATAAATCTATGCATGAACCTTGAGTAATCATGTATAAATGAAACATAATACACATGTCTACCTTATGATGGAAAAAGAACAGGTCCAAACAATTCAATATGTATTAACGCTAAAATTCCATTTTTCTCTTGTAGCACGAGATGAAAATCTTACTCGATTTTGTTTCCATGTATGCAATTTTCACATAAATCAAAATATAGTGTGCATTAAAACATACTTACAATAACTTTAATTTGTAATTCTTGAAGGCATTTTTCTCTAATATGCCCTCATATTTTATGCCATATTATTGTCTTTCATCAAAATGTAGTCAGGGTTTTGTCTTCTTTATCTCCTCCCTCGGGCACCAAAAAACCATTACATTCATTGATAATGGTGCTTCCCAATAGTTTGTACAGAGTTTGATCCAAAATCCCCTCACCAATACCATTGATCCTTGAACCATTTTTCTTGTGTCTTTTCCAAACAAAGTTTGTATGCCTACACCATCCATAATTCTTACGGATATCAAGTTTCTTTCTAGATTTGGAATGTGTAGTACTCCACTGATATTTATAATCCTTCCATCCTTGAGCTACAGCTTAACTCTTCAACTTCCAATGATATTGGTTGTTGAAGCATCTCCTAGGAACACATCTCCTCCATTGTACTTTTCATATTCACAGAACCACTTCCTACGCGGAGTCATATGAAAATATGTGCCTAATTCAATCGACCATACATAGTGATCTAAATGAGTACTTGTGGAAGCTAAGTACATATCCCTTCCTTCTTCTTAGGAGGTCTTTGTCTCTATGGAATGGGTCTATTCATATCCCTTCACCTTTACAACATCCACAGATCTACAATCATTTTTATAGTTCCCAACTTTACCACATATTAAATAGTCCCTCAAATATTTTCTTGGGGATTTATATCTACCCTTAGATTTAGATCTCTCCCTATATCCCTTATTTGTATATCTCTCCTAGGAAGGATAGTAGAAAGGGAATTTATCATATGATTATCCATGGCTTTCCTCCTCATCTCTTTTGATAGTAAGGATGCTACTATTTCATCAAAGTTTAAGAACACTTTACTAGCACTACCTATTGCTACAATTATCCTAGGAATTTGGAAAGAAAACAGCAATGCAATACATTTATCCTCTTCATCCATTTATCAACATAGGTTATTTGAACTACCAAATTATTGTATACATTTAGATGCTATGTCACTATGTCGTTATGATCCCTTTTGAGGTGATACAATTTCTTTTGCAGAAACAACTTGTTTACCATGTATTTTGATTAATACATTCTCCCTAGCTTATTCCAAATATCTAACACAATATCTTCTCCATACACATTTAACAATATAGATTCTGATAAGAATAGTTCAATTGTAGTCCTCTCCTTTCTTTCTAATTTATCCCAATATTCTTTTGTCGGTCCAATGGGTTGTGTACTGAGATCCACAAAAATCTAGTGTTCGTGATCTACAAGAAGATCATTTATTTTGAGCTTCCATAACTCAAATTTATGGCCATTAAATTGATCAATATCGATTCTTAAATTGCTCACCATTCTCTTTCAATGTGCAAATCACCATTGTGAAGCTGTCACTGAACCCAGGTTTATCACAGACCCAAAATCTATCAACCACATCGAACCCTCAACAACAAAGACATCCCCCTGAATCCACTAATCAAGCTTAGATACAAATACATGTAAGTTTTAAACCTTTGCAGAGAAGAAAAGCATACAGATTCTTTTAAGAAAAATAGAGATTACACCACATGATTCACACATAATACCAGAAAGATTTACCATGGAAACCATTAATAACTAGGAAGATGATTAAAACTTAGAGTCACACCTCATACATTATCATTATGATTATTAACCCACTCATGATACAATATGTAGGCATTTGGTGATATCCACAACCCTAATTAACCGGATTAGAGACCCAATCCCTTAGTGGGGATTAAATTACAAATTTTTAGAAAAAAAGCCTTGAAAATAAATGGGTGGGGATCATCAGTCATGTCACCATCAAATGCACCCCCCCCCTCCCCTACACATACATGAATACAAAACATACCCAACATGATATACCCATGAAAGAAGAATTGGTTGGAATCGGGGTAAAAAACACAATGGNCCATCAAATGCCCCCCCCCCCTCCCCTACACATACATGAATACAAAACATACCCAACATGATATACCCATGAAAGAAGAATTGGTTGGAATCGGGGTAAAAAACACAATGGGAAAAGGAGTAGAAATTACAGGTGGATCAAGACTTACCTTTGGGAATCTCTACAATAATGTTCTCCCACCTACTTTCCTTTCGAGAGTAGCACTATTCCACTCCTTTGTATACTTCCATGCACCTATAATCCCTCTCCAATGACCTCCCGACTAAACAATCGTTAAGATTGATAGACCAAGATTAATTCTTATATCAAGGGAGACATACTATGCTACTCACATAACACGGAGGAGGTATGCTTGCACATCAGACCATGGGAAGTACTTGAACATTAGGCTAGGGAATTAAGTGGGAGGGGGAGCTATATTATAAAAAATTAATGGGATGAAGGGCACCTATATGAATACAATGGGATGCTACCTCCAGACCATGGAATCCAATCGTGCAACGTATGATCAAAGAATGGGAAGAACCATACCATCTATTGAGGATTAAAGAATCAGTGGAACATGACATTAAGGAATCTTGGACTAGAACAAAACATGAAATGTTTCCATTTATGGCACACTAATAGTTAATAGGCCCATGTGGAAAGTAGATTAGAACCTTTAGGGAAGGTTGGAAAAACATTTCTTTTCTCTAATAGTGAGTCAATCCTAGTTGAAAAATATATCTAACTATTTACATCTATTACTTATCTTAAATATTTACATCTATTACTTATCTTAATAGCTCATCAAAGAAATAGGTTCAGAAATCCAAGGGCATTGCTAAGTTGAAAGCTAAAGCCTATATCAAAAACCAACTTGGCAAGAGCATGCATGTTACGTGGTATGTGTAACATTGTTGGATGTCTTACCATCTCTCGGTGTTATTTTGTTGACCTTAGTTTCATAGCAATCGTCCATCTTTATGATGTCGAATAGTGTTGAGTCTTGTGCCTCTATTCAATTAATTTCTACCCCACATGTTCCATGTGGGAATAAATCCATATGCCCTATCCAGAATACTATGTCTTCCTCTTGGATTTGTGTTCCCTCAAGTCCTTGAGCAATTGAGCCATGCCATGAGATCTGAAGTGGGTTTCTCTCCAAGAGGGAAAGGAGGCCAACCGCAACCTACCTTCTACTTAATATATCATTTTTGCACTCGACCTACATTTCACTTTTAATGAAAGGATCTAGTGTAGGTAAGATAGTGTGAAGAATAGATTCATATGTTTAATCTTCATTCTCATCTTCGTATGCCTTTTCAAAAGCATTGAGATATTTTGAAGTAAATAAAGTTTAGTTATTAATTTTTTTTTATATAAGATATTTTCATTTTCATTTCATTCCCTTATCAATTGAGACATTGAGAAATCAAATTTTAGCCCTATTTTGCAAATTCTCCCACCAACCAATTAGTGAGCAAGTTTTTAAGGAGAATTGAATTAATAAATGGCATTAAAGGAATTGATAAATAAGTACTAACCTTTTCTTGGTGCTATGGTGGTCGATCCACTCTTCAACACTTTTAGGTCTTTTATATACTTATTAACAAAAAATTCCTTCGAAAACGCAAGAGAGTATCAACTATGTATATTAACAAGGCAAGTTGTTTTCTATGTGTATTAATGAGTCGAGTCTACCCACTCTAAAGTTTGGATTGACAGAAGAAAATGTTTCTTAGTCTTAGTGATCGATTCTATATATCCACTGAATTTGGTGGAGTTATTTGAAAGGGTCAAATAACTCAGATTGGTTACAGTGTTACGCTGGTAGTGTGAGGAAAGTTTCACTTCGGAAGGACATTGAACCCACTGGTGCTAGCATGCTTTCGTTCAAATCTTTTACTATGAATCTATGGATGCGTTCTTTAATCGTCCACCTTCCCCACTTCTCTCTCTTCGAATTAAAAGAATGGGGAAATTAGATTCTTCTCACCCACACCTGAAGACTAAAAAGATTCTCCCTCTTAAGATAACTCACTCAACTAGAAATTTGATCTACCAATTCCTAACAAAGCTACACCTAGATGATCCATATTCTTATAGAACTGTTTCACTTCAGGAATCCAAGTGGGCGTTGCATGCAAGCCAAATGAATGCCGCTTGCAATTTAAAGATCCCTAGACTACGAAAGCTTTTTGGCATGTTTTAAGTAATAAAGTTGTTGGAAGTTCTTGGGTCATTTTGAGGAGTTCTTTCATTCGTTGTGTTGTGGGGAAGACAGGTTTTTTTTTGTTGAGTAATACTTGTGATTAGATTAGGGTGGCCCCCCTTTCTCACGTACTTCCTTTTCCAGGTTTGTTTCTTCACAACCAATTCATGGCTACCCATTTTTTTTAGGTGACATTTCACATAGATCGTTCTACCTCGTCTTTTAAACCTTCAACCAATGAATGTAATGTATTGAGCTCTTCAATCTTATGAGTGCTGAAAGAGAGAGGTGGTGCATGATTTTATGGATGAATCAACAGGGTTCTCTATCAAGAACCATGTTGATTAAAAAAAACTCCAATCAAGAACCCTTCCATAAGAGGTTGTGTGTTGTAGGTAAGATGGGATTTTCCTCATCATATGTTGTATGCATCTAAGAGCCTCAATCTCACATGCCACCCTCTTACTCTCCTCAATAAGCGCCTTAAATCTTCATGCATGATACAATATAATTCCTCATCGATATAATACATAACTCTTTATGCATGTGCGTGTAACTCCGTATGCATAACCGGTTTAAAGTACCCGCCTTTAAAAAAAAGGCCTTGTAGGTTAACCTTGAAACTAGTAGATTCAAGAAAGCGAAAAATTGAACTACATACTAAAGCTATAGAAAGCTGAAAAATTGAACTACATACTAAAGCTATAGAAATATCTTATCATTAGAAATCCCAAAAGAAATTAATAAGTAATCAATTACCCCATACAAATACTTTGTATCAATAAAAATGGTTTTAAAACCTTTAGAAGCTTCGAAAACTCAAAAAAGGAGATTGAGAGGCCCGAAGCTAACAAACACAAATGATTTGCTACCATCCAAGATCTTGTTGTATCATTTTTTTTACTATTACATTGACGGTTATTGAAAAAGAAGCCTCTAAGTTTACCGACAATCTAGAGGTCCATTTCCTTGAAATTCTAAAACAACAATATAAATAGATCCAGATGCATCTGGTCATGATCGATTTTTTTGAAGGGTAATTTTTAGTGGCCAAATTTAGTCAATCGGTTATTTTTTGGTTTTTTTTCAAAAAATAAATTGGTTATTTGGTGTCTAGTATAGCCTATATTTACATAAAATATATTTTTATCATAATATTTGTCAAAATTTATACATTTCAATATTAATTTTATGTTTCATATTTAATATTTTCCTAACTATCTATGAACATATTTTTTCTGTGGTTATGGTCAAATAAACACTAGCATAAGAAATTTAGGAAATTACCCCAGGAAATTTAGGATTAGGCTTAAGGCTACGTAGCATAAGAAATAAACGTCCATGAAAGAATAGATTACACCCATCAATGTATGCTTGGGAAAATGCCTTGTTAAGCTACTAGCTGCGGCGGCCAGCATGGAGGGTTAGTTCTAGAATCTTAAAAGCTTGAGTTAGACAATAGCCCATAGGTAGTAAGTTGTCTAATCCATTACATTTTGGCATACATTACCTTATCCATACTATTCCATTGAGGCATTAAGTGACTTAAGGACGTGATTAAGTTGTTGTCAATAGGAAAAGATTAACACATGAATTCTATGCGCACATTCGTTAGGTCTATTGCCATCTCACATGCGAGAAGATGATATTTAAGATGACATTTAAGAGCATATGAGGTTTATTGAATGTCCAGATAACATTTAAGAGCATATGAGGTTTATTGAATGTCCTCGTTCAGTAAATGAAGCTCACAATTTTCTACAGAACAACATTAATCTTGTAAGGAGTGAACGCACATATCAATCTCTTTCAATAGAAGTTAGATTGAAGTAAGGTTACCATATTAATCGTAGCTTGCTTACTTTTTGGGAAATATATTTAGGAATCTTAGGTCTGCTTCTACCCATTCCTCTTATGTTTTCAAAGTTCATGTTAGACATCGTTTGGGATAACATTAGGATCCGATTTCGATCAAAAATATCTTCTCTAGAAATCAAGGATGAAGAGCATGGGACGTATTTATGTTTCTGAAAATAATATGAATTGTTGGCATTGTTTAGGGTTTCAAATGCAGACAATTCTTCTTCTTTGTTTCGATCAAACATGGCAACTACATTGATTACAGTGGAAGCAATAAAAGCAGGAATGTGGCAACACCCAGGAATCTTACTTGGTTCTTGTTTTCTTCCGCCCAGTGCCAAAGGGCCCACTCTAGATCTGAGTACATAACAAGTCTTTTTTCATAAACAATAGGACGATATTTTGTTTCTCCGTTTCTCTCTTCTTTGTTCCGTGTTTGATTTTTTCAGATTAGGTTGTGTTTGCCCATTTGCTTTTCTTACCCATATGCTCTGGTACTTGTTGGCATGCAAGGTTCGATGTGGTGCATGTGCATGTGATCTAGCGGTGAGTGGCGTCTGACAGAGGTGTTGAAGCCTTTCTCGCGGTGACTAATGTGTGACATAGGTGTTGAAGGGGAGGCTTCATCTAGTTGATAAACATGATAATTATATAGTATTTCACAAACAAAGCATATGAAAACAACGAGCTACTTTGAGTTTTCCTCATGATGAGGCCAAATAAGAGGTAGAACTTGTAGCTTGGTCAAAATACAATTTTTTTTTCTTTTTATGATTGATTGAGTGAAACGATTCAGAATAAAAACTTAGTTTTGTGTTTTTTTTAATAACAATAACATCAAGGCAATTCATATACAAGAAACTTCATAAAGTTCCTCTCGAGTGGAAGACAAAACCCACTAAAAATGAATATGTTTATTTCATTGATATTATGAATGTAGTCTTGAAAGACAAATATTTCTTTAATAACTAGTTTCTGCGTGTGTGCAAGAAGTTGAGGGACCTTTTAGATGCAATGGTGGAGTGAAGTCAATCACTCTTGATCCAAAAAAAAGAAATCATCCCAAGCGATCTCGAACCTGCCAAGCCTAGTCCCGAGGTTGCCAACAAGCATGCCAATTATGATAGTAAAACAAATCGCGCATCCGTTTTATTTAATCAAATCACGCCTCCATTTTAGTGAACAAAATCGCGCGCACGATTTTCTTCACTAAGACGGAGGCGCGATTTGGAAAGCTTGTTTTAAAAAAAAAAATAGGCCGAGGCCGTCTTTTTCTCCTCATCGCGCGGCTATTGGACAACTTTGGAGCAAATCTCAACTAGGCAAACACATTTTTGGGTGTGCCAAATCCCTCTATCTCCACCTTTGGATAAACCTCCTATTTGTGAGGTATTTTCCTCATTTGATTTCATGTTTTGTTCTTTTTGTTCATCAATTTATTTGCCCTGGATTGAAAAATTAAACCAAAATAAATTAAATTATGGCCAATGGAAACAAGAACCCCAATGTAATTGACCAATTGAAACCAATTCCCCAATTTAATCATAAAAATTAAATAATTTTGATTATTTACCAAAATTCATACCCAAAATTCCCATGTCCAATGGAAACCAAAACCCCAATTAACTCAAAAAAAAATGAATTTCACTATTTCCATATGCATATACACAAGGATCCTTGTGAATCCATACCAAAATCCACAAATATGCAAAGTTTGTCAAGCACATTGTAAGTTTGCATAAGTAATTTACATGCCCAATGTAAACCAAAACCCCAATTAACTCATAAAAAACAAATGAACTTCACTATTGTGAATCCAAACCAAAATTAACAAATATGCAAAGTTTGTCAATTATGTTGCAAGCTTGCATACAACTAAAAAAAATCAAGTAGAATTCATATATTCCCATAAAATACATAAACAAACATCGTAAATCCCTTGCCTCTATCCGAAATATCGAAGTTGCTCTTCCAAGAACATCAGTAAACACCTTATAATTTTGACGAGACTTCTCGAAGTTGCTCTTCCAAGAACATCAATAAACACCTTATAGTTTTGATAAAACTTCACAATCCAAGTGTTAAAATAAGGTATAGAAGCTTCCCATGCTTTTAACAAATATTTCATCTTGAACAAAGGGTACTTTTTGGTTAAGGTCAAGACAACAAAGTTCAACAATAAAGTCTATGAACGTGAAGATACATAGGTAGGTTGATGTTTTTTATTAAACATGCCAATCACATACTATCATACATGATATAATCCAGTGGAACCTTTGCAACCATTAAATCCATAAAGATCTACTAAATAGACTTTGGAGTCCAAAAAACATCACACTACAACAAATAATTACATATCTAACAAAATTGTTTCCTATACTGGGATTTTATTCATCAACAACACATTATGTCGCCTATTCTAGGGTCTAGTTGTTGCCTCTACCCGCAATCTGGGATTTGGTCCTGCAAAAGCAATAGTCAGCACCTCACAATTTCGGTGAAACTTCATAATCCAACCCTTAAAATAAGCCAGAGGAGCTTCGCAATCAACATATGCACTCAATACACTTTATGTACACATGCATACTTAAAAATTGGAATTAATACTTGAATTTAGGACATAAATATGAAATGAAAAAATGTTAAATGTTTATTCTTTACTATAAAATTCAAGATCAATTTTTAAATTTACATGATAGATTTAGTTTATATGTCATTAGTTATACAGTTTTCAGTGCTTAGATATGTCATTATATCATGTGTTTATATTTCTAATGATATTATATTTGTATTTATGAATGCAATGGCTACTATGGATAACAATGCAGAGATACTGATGTTTATTGCCCATTTGAGAGAGATTGGTTCTGCTTGGAGGGGTGGAGATGAGCTCCGCCGCTCCTTGTTAGATTCTTTGTTGTCTATTGTTGATACGATCCCAAGATCGAATGATGCTTTGTATAGCATTTCATCTTACAAGAAGAGGAAAAGACAACAATATGCTGATGGGTTAAGTTACAATGAGGTAAAAAATCTCAAAATAACAAAACAACACATCTATTCATTTTTTAGACTGTCTGGGATGGATGACATTCCAGAGATCAACATGCCACATATTTATATTGAGTGGTGCACCTTTCCACCCATCAGAGACAATTGGATGGATAGGTGGTACATGGTTTTTTACATTCCCCTTCATAACAATAGGGAAGTACCGATGTACCTCCTCCGAAAATTGTATGCAGAGTTTGTGATGGGGAAACATGTCAACTATTTTGACATGTTGGGCTTCCAGGGAGTTGGTAAGGGGATGCCCCAACACCGACGCCATGCTAGGCATAGAGATGCCAATCCACAGATACCTGGATCCTATTCCTAGCTACCAAGGGCAGACATCCCTCCAGCACATGACATGGTTTCTCAGAAATAGGAGGCATTTTTTACTCTAGTTGAGATGGTCTCTCGACACATGACCGCTATTGACCAGAGAGCACCCTCTTCCTCTATTGGTGTACAACCACCAGATTCTGGTGGTGGAGGGACATCTATTGGTGGGGATAGATCGACATCCCATGTTCCTCAGAGCGAGATACACGTCTGCACATCATGTGCGGGACTCTGTTATGGTCCTCGACCAAGACATGGACCACTACGATGACTGGTGGTCAAGTAAGCACATTGTTTTAAAACTCTGTTATTGTTCAATTTTTAATTTTTACATACTATATGTAACATATTAAAAGATTTGTAATATATGCAATATTTTCTTTTGCAGGAGATTGATGCCTCTCACGGGGGTGGTATTGCACCCGGTGTGGTTGTATCCGAGGCCCAAAGAACCACCATTGAGGTAATATTTAAACACTTGTCATTTATTTATTACATATAATTTTGTTAATGCGTGTGTTAGTCTTGATTAATTTATTAAATTGTCTAATATTTACAATTTTTGAAGTTGCAGGAACCCCACTTAGAACGTGATGCTGGAGACATTGATATCAACGACATAGTCCAAGGTGGAATTTGCAATTACTTGAAGAATGTAAGTACATGGGTTATGACTGAATCTTGTTTGAATTATTTAAATTTCTTACTATACACTCCTTTATAGATCGCTAATGTTTATAATTTTTAAACTTGCAGATGCTATTAGCATCTGAAGAGGGGCAAGAAATTGATGGAAGTGGTCACTCCCATGGTGGAGATATGTCCCAGGAAGGGGTAAGTATATTACAACATGTTATTTTTTCAGTACATATTATTCCATCCATTCAAATCCATGTCTAACTATGGTAACACTTTATGAATGCATACGTCATCGTAGATCCTTGCATCGCCTCTTTGGTTTGGATCTCCCCATAGTCCAAACATAGATAAGGGGGTTGTTTACACCAGATGACCCTCTTCCTTGGACAGAGTAGGTGTGCATGAATATCAACCTGCTCAGCCCACGGTAATGTACACACTTGCAATGGCAGTTGTTGGTTAGCTATGAATTCACTTCACAAGTGTTTTTTCTTAATGTTATTTTCGCATGTTTACAACATCAGGATGTAGAGTCATCCGTGCCATACCTTAGTGGGATTGTTGATGCCACGGTCAATACCGCATCTACAATAGGGATAAGTCACACTGAGGTACATCTACTTGAATATTTGTAATTGTACATTTCATTTGTATTGTTTATGGACATGCACGATGTCTAACTATTTAATCATTTGGTGAATGTAGCCACACCCTAGTCCATTAGTGCACGCAACTGAGGTTGATGTTCAACCTACAACTCCTCTTAATACTGAAGAATACCATCGTAATCCCCTAGAAATGGTTTTTTCGGTGAGATGTTCATTTTTTACATAATTGATTAGTACTTTATCATTCATGTACATGTTGATAATTCTTGAGATAATTGACGTATTTTTTTTTAATTTGCAGAGAAGCATGGCAGAGGGGCTCTTTGCAAGGTGAAGGAAAACAAAGGCACATATACCCTCGACACCAGAGGCACCTATACCCCCGACGAATGCAGTGAGTCTTTGTTTTATTTACAATTGATTCATATTTTAAATTTTCAAACTTTGTTATTGATGGAAAGTACTAGTTAAGTTACCTGATCAAGAAAGATTGTCACTGATTTGCAGTCACCAAAGATGCACAGTGGTCGTAGACAGAGCCGAAAAGCATCAAGGTCTAGGAAAAATAAGAGAAAGTTATATTTTTTATGTGTTAGTCCAGATCAAATATGTATTTTTATGTATAATCTGGAGTTAGAGTATAGGGGCGTGGTCCAGGACAGATGCACTTTTGTTTGCACATGTACATCGAATATGTTTTTGCTACATGTACATTGATAGGCCGTAGATATAGGCCTTCTATTTTTGTATTATAACTTTCATGATATAAAAAATATTTCATATCAAGACTCTTGATATATTCATGGTTCAGTCTTTTAAGTGTGATTATACACTTGTGGCAAAGAATGTTTCTATGTGTAATGTTTCCAATTTTTTATAGATTTTACAATTGCATGGAGAATCAGTTATAAATTTGAGAACAATGTACAATTACAATATAACGTAATGACAAAAATGTACATTTTAATTGTTTTTTACCATGATCCAATTGCATACACAATGTTATATTAACAATGTCAAATTGTATTCACAAAGATGGAACATACCTAATACACATAAGCACCCAACACATCTAAGAAACTGATCCAACTTGGTGGAAAACTAAAGCACCTTATCCACATAACAACCTAACAAACATTTAAAGGATGCACAAAGTTGACACACCTAAGTGATGCACCAGTGTGGTCTACATAAATAAAATTATTGTTTGGCATGATGTCTTTCATCTAACGAATACATGGGATACACATAAAACCTAAAAGTATCCGAGTATTATAAGGTTGATTCAAAATAATGGTTATGACTATATCCTGCACATTATGTATGTCCTGCACATTATTTTATCATTTTGTTAATGTACATGGAATTTGATGAATGGCCTCGAGTAAGAACTTTGAAAGAGATGAAAGTTATGTGTGATTTTATTATAGTTTAAATTGATTAGAGAAGTACTATTTTGAATCTTGTTTTATAAATTCATGTTTATGGAGATAACGTGAAGATATATATATTTTGTAATAATGGCATAATAGAATGGCCACTTGTTTCTAAACATAAACATGTTCCATTACATGGTTACTGACGTAATGGTATTGAATCCTCTTGCATTTTATCGTACAAATGCTCACATCTCTTGGATGAGGGGAAGATCTACAATCACCTTCAAGCTGACCTTTATGTGCAAAAATTTCACATTCACTTACTAAGTAAAACCCTAGTTTCCAAAATTGACAAAAAAAAATGATCCCTTGTCCATGGACCTAGAGTAAAGGGCCACTCTAGCACTATCCCAATGTACTGAATCCAACAGAGCCGATGGTTCATCAATCCGAGCAATGGTTATCAATCTATGAAATGTTGAATCCCACCTCCTACAAGCTTTTAGGGATACCCGTTGAATCCGTAACTGGGGCATAGAGTGGAAACCGTGCATCAAAAAGGGATTTTGGTGGGTCTTGTGAGTGTTTTTAGGCATGTTCCATGTGGGAACGCTAGCAACTCATTCACAGTCAAGGAATTTGCAAAGCCGACCCCTATGTGCAGAAATTGGACATTCACTTACTGAGCAAAACCCTAGTTTCCAAGATTGACCGAAAAAATGATCCCTTATCGATGGACCTATATTAGAGGGCCACCCTAGCACTATCTCGATGTCCTAAATCCAACAGAGCTAATGGTTTTTCAATCCAAGTAATGGTCATGATTCTATCGCACGTTGAATCCCACCTCTTACAGGCTTTCAGGGACACCTGTTGAATCCCTACCCAGGGCATAGAATGGAAACCATGCATCAAGAAGGGCTTTTGGTGGTTCGTGCAAGCGTGTTTAGGCATTTGTTATGTGGGAATTCTAGCCACACCTTCACAGTCAAGCAATATACGAATTTGACCCCCATGTGCAAATATTTCACATTCACTTACTGAGCAAAACCCTAGTTTCCAAAACTGACCAAAAAAATGGTCTCTTGTACATGGAACCAATATTAGAGGGTCACCCTAGCACTATCCCGATGTCCTAAATCCAACGGAGCCGACAGTTCGTCGATCCGAGCAACGACCAATATTCTATGGCACGTTGAATCCCACCTCCTACAGCCTTTTAGGGACACCTGTTGAATCCCTACCCAGGGCATAGAATGGAAACCGTGCATAAAAAGGGATTCTGGTGGTTCGTACAAGTGTGTTTAGGCATTTGTTATGTGGGAATGCTAGCCACACCTTCACGGTCGAGAAATATGCGAATTTGACCCCCATGTGCAAATATTTCACATTCACTTACTGAGCAAAACCCTAGTTTCCAAAATTGACCAAACAAATGGTCTGTTGTCCATGGAACCAGATTAGAGGGCCACCCTAGCACTATCTCGATGTCTTGAATCCAACGGAGCCAATGGTTCATTGATCCAAGCAATGGTCATGATTCTATGGCACATTGAATCCCACCTCCTACAACCTTTCAAGGACACCTGTTGAATCCCTACCCGGGGCATAGAATGGAAATCGTGCATCAAAAAGGGATTTCGGTGGTTCGTGCAAGGGTGTTTAGGCATGTCTTATGTGGGAACGCTAGCCACACCTTCATGGTCGAGAAATATGTGAATTTGACCCCCATGTGAAAATATTTCACATTCACTTACTGAGCAAAACCCTAGTTTCCAAAATTGACCAAAAAAATGGTCTTTTGTCCATGGAACTAGATTAGAGGGCAACCCTAGCACTATCCCGATGTCCTAAATCCAACGGAGCCAGCGGTTTGTCGATCCGAGCAATGGTCATGATTCTATGGCACGTTGAATCCCACCTCCTACAGGCTTTCAGGGACACCTGTTGAATCCCTATTCGAGGCATAGAATGAAAACCGTGCATCAAAAAGGGCTTCCAGTGGTTCGTGCAAGCATGTTTAGGCATGTGTTATGTGGGAACACTAGCCACATATTCACGGTCGAGCAATATGCGAATTTGACCCCCATGTGCAAATATTTCACATTCACTTACTGAGCAAAACCCTAGTTTTAAAAATTGACCAAAAAAATGGCCTCTTATCCATGGAACCAGATTAGAGGGCCTCCTTAGCACTATCCCGATGTCCTGAATCCAATAGAGCCGATGGTTCATCGATCTCAGCAACGACCATGATTCTATCGCACTTTGAATTCCATCTCCTACAAGCTTTCAGGGACATGTCACATGTTGAATCCCTACCTGAGAGAAACAAATTATCGTAGTGAAGGAGATAATTATCGAATTCAAGGAGATATCTTGATAGTATCAACTTCGACATTCAAGGAAAATGAAATAGACATATCCCAGATAGAGTGGTAGATAATGGTCTTTGGCTATAAGGAATGAGGCATGTAAGTATCAATATAATACAACAAATCCATTGTAGAAGTCTATTGAATTTATCAATATATCAAGCACTCAATGTATCAAACTGCAAATAATCAATGA
>LPNX010306048.1:505447-517947 GCA_001517045.1 Pseudotsuga menziesii
GTTTAGAATATTTTTATTATTAATAAATAAGTTATGGAGACAAAAACATGGGACAACTGTTAAAAAGAGGTTACTGGTCAAACTGGTGGATGGAACTAGGTGGAAGGCAAAAGACAAGTGGCAGCATCCTCAAACACTTCCTAATTTGCACGTGACAACTTCCCTACATTTGGGGTCATGATCCCCCAAGAAAGTGGGATCAGAGCAGGTGGCTCATTAAATGACAATTAACCCAAAAAAAGACCTAGGCAATCTTTTAAAAAGTACTCAATGAAGAGAGCTGAGGCTTCTCAGTTATTTTTCCAGAGAGAATTCATTCAGGTGAATGTTATTCAGGAAATTCATTGAGGAAGAGGGACATACAATGAGGAAGTTGTTCTAAGAGGATTGCTGCAGTAACTTGATTTCATTACAGCTTTTAGCTGGGAGAACTGACTGAGAGTTTTGAGTTAATACCGAGTTTGAATACTGGTATCTGAATTTGCTACACCTAGTTCCAGCTAGGGAGACCAGAGCAAGCTCGGGGGTCCTGAGAAGTCGATGTCTGAGCGCTCTCCAGGAGTTGGTATGGAGGAACGGCCTCCCATTGCTGTTGTTGTCCCAATTTAAACAGACCGTACTGCAGCACAGTATCTCAGTATTGAGAATTAGTATCCTTCTGAACCGAGTTTCCTATTTAGTTACTTTCAGTAACTACAAGTGTTTCACAAATTCTTAAGTTATTTTCTTATAGTCTTAAAAACTAGTTCCTAGTATTGTACCTTTGTTTCCAGTAAATGCTAGCTGTAATAGAGAAAAGATAGACTAAGTATTGCTGCTGTTTAAATCTTATAATTGTTTATCTTCCAGTTTGAAAGAATCTAACCTCTTAATACTGAAAAGACAATACTAAAAGTAGGATGTAATTTCCTATTGGTTAGATTTTACAGTTAAACCCTAGAGGTGTTAGTCTGTATATTGGTTAAGAATGCAGTTATTTAATTACTAAATCTTCTTTTATTTTAACTAAGCTTAAACAGATTACAAAACTGTTGTTCAAATTTCACATATGGTAAATGAATGTTATTATTTACACAGAAATTTATATATATATGTATATGAGATAAAACTTAAAATATTGTACTAGTATTATGAGAATATACTCGGGCATTATAACTAAATAGATAGACCAAACCAAAATAACAACAAATAATAATAATCATAGAAACATTGGTAAGAAGTAATATCATTATTATATCATAATAATGTATCTATATTACATACAATATAAAAGCCTTACTAATGTAACACTTAAAGTAATATTTTATTATTACCATTGCAAACTTAGACTAATTACTCAATGTATAACTAAATAAGGTTTATGTATAAATAAACTATTTATACTCAGTGTATTACAAAATAAATAAATAAATACTTGAAGACCATAGTAAAATACAATAAGAGTATAATAGACTTACATATTTTGAAAGGTATGCACTCTGCATTTACAGTTTCTAATAAATAGAAGTCAGGGTATGAAGCCAGTACAGAAACCTTAACAACAAGTCTATTTAACAATAAGTTGAAGAGTACTTTGATTACATAATTTTTTTTATATAATGAGATAAATTACAGTATTATAACATGACCAAGAATAATGCAAGAAAGTAGTATCAACAACTATGTTATAGGTTTAAGGGTATAAACCCTCTATATTATTTAAGAAGTTAATACATAGTAAGTAAATCAAGGTACATAACCCTAACAATAACATTATAAAAGAGTTTATAAACAGTAAAATAACTCAGATGTTTATTTTAAAAGAAAAGAACAAGTAAATTGCTCGAATATCGAGCTTAACCAATATGGCAACATCCATATATTTTACTCACAGTTACCAACAGACTTTATATTTTTATTTATTTATTCATAATGTCAGATTAAGAAACTAGACTTAATCTCAAACTGTAACAGTAGGGTTGAACCCTATAAATCCAGTTTATACAAGTAAAATAAATACTAAGAGTTAAGACAATATTTTCACTTATGGCCGTATTATAAATCCACAATTTAAGCTGTTATAAACCCATATTTTATTTATTCCTGTACATAGCATAGATTTAAAATGTATGTGATAAACAAACCAAAAGATACACGAAAGCATTATAATAATTTATATTAGAAAACGATGGGTGAAAACCCTGAACATTATGAGTACAGTAAAGGGAAACAGGATGTTGAGGTCATAACCTCATCCGGAGGTAGGCATACAGCCTAGTGCTTTTTATGTAGTATTTCTTTTACAGTATCTTGAACACAGAAGAAAAATTAATAATACAAAACAAGATTTACACTTGCGGTCGAAGCCGGAGGGTTCTGTAAGAGAGCTAGGGTATTAACCCTCAATGTTTAACATTTAACTAACAACTAAAATCCATGAAGGTCAAGAAGGGCCGCAACGACCAGCCCATTCTAACCCCTTCAGGATTCACACAAAGTGGGAAAGCCGTGAAGAGACCAGGGCTTACCGTGGCCCGTGTTGCCATAACCCTCATTCCTGTGGGTTGCAGAGAAAGGTAGCAGACATATCTGCAAGATCCATTTAATAGCCAACTGTTAGTTACTATAGTAATGTAAAAGAAAAACATTAACATTAATATTAACTTCAATATCGAAGAAAACGAATTTATATAGTTACCTGAGCAGTGGGCCATCTCCCACAGTGATGCCGCGACCGGCTTAAGCCAAAAACCTGCAACTCTATGGCAAAGGAGTAACATCACAACACTCTCGACCTCAGACAGTACAAGAATCCCTACTAAACGATGGGCAGGACAAAACCCTATAGCTGCATTGTCCCTTCTATGCAAATAACACACAGTTTGCAAACAGCGTAAGCCACACTACCTTGAAGAGAGATTCATGCCCATTGGGACGAAGAAAGGTAAGGATTATCACTGTTTAGAGCTCGCGTTGACAATGGAGGTATCGCAGAGACAAGCAGCAAGTTATTTCACACTATAACCTCTTTACACAGTGCAGTAGATGGGTTAATGAAGAGCGAGAGCAGCAGGAGGATTGATAGCAGACCACGCGACGGCCAAATGGACCAGGAGGGTTGCAGAGTGGCCAAAGGCCGGAAGCAAAGGAGGATGAAAACTAGGGTTGGGTCAACTGCATTTAAAACATCAATACTTGGCTGAGGAGTGACCACGTAATACCTTTAATACATTGCATGCAGTGGGTTGAGACCTAATGTTCCACAACAAAATCGCCATTGATTGATTTTCTAACAAAATCATAGTGTTGAGATCCCATATGATTGTTATACCATGGTATCACCTGCCACATGATTTTCAAACCAGGAACTTTATATTAATGCATACAAAACTTTGCATTATAGATATTGTTCATGATTAAGTCTCGTAAGTATTTAGACATAGAGGAATTGGTTTTAATTATAAAAGTTTTAAGAGCATTGGAATAACGTTAAGTTGTGGGTGTTTATAAAACTTACCACTATATTGCCATTTACCCTAGTCTCAAGTGAAGGTAAGAGATATATCATTTCTCTAAAGGTTATAAATAGTGGGTAATCAATTTGATTTGGTTTATTCTAGTTCCTATTATTGATACTTGTTAATAGATTAGCAACCTTTTTAATAGTCTTAGAATCTTTGTGGTGATAATTAGACTTTATCACATTCTAAGCTCAAAAGAATTTATGAGAAATTCTATAAGTAAATATGTGATAAGCAACTATGATATATATTAACTTTCTTGTTGATAGTATAGTCTTCAAATACTCACAAAGGGGTTGGCTATGATAAGTTTAGGAATGATCCTAAAGGTGATTTGGTTTCTATCCAAGTGTCGGTATTGCAAATAGAATAGTATTTTAAAATAGTGCAATCTCTTAATTTATTAAGGAAATATTTGTATCAAACAATAAACTTGTAAATGTTTCAAGCAAGAAAAGCATAGATCGATACTTGTATTATTTTATCATTTACAACTACAGTTGAAAACCTGAATGTGATGTAATCTAAACTTAATATGTTACAATAACCATGAATAATAGAAGAAAAACCTTTGATGTGTGATTTTCTACCATGCTAGCTATGAGAAAAGAAATAATTAGTACATTCTTACCTTTACCTCCAGTATAAACATTAATGGTTTCATATTCTTTTAAACTTGTTAAACTCTATATATTTTTCTGTCTAGAAAAGTTTATTGTCATCGCTATGTGTAGAACTCCATTCTCTAGCAATGGGTCTTAAAGGAAACTTAGTAAAAGTTTTACCTTTAGAAGCATGGTAACTCTGTCTAGCATGTATATACTTTCACTAAATAAATTATATATAGCAAATCATATTGTAAACTTCTGAGACTTGTTAGCAACAACCCGTACACCTTACCTGTATACCTGTAATAGAAGAAAACTACTACGTTAGCCCGAAAGCTAAGTAAGCCCAGTCCTTCATGACAAACCCACCTTGTGGTCGCAAACAGAAAAAACAGTCAGTAACTGAAAGAAACTGCTCTTTTAAGTTAAGTATAATCAAACATCATTCAGTTACAATTCTAAGTAACATAAAAGTAATCAAACAGTTAATGACTGCATTTAATGAGAATATATGCTATTTTAAAATTTTAAAATTTTCGGAATTTTTGGGGTTTTGACATGTGGTATCAGAGCATGGTTCAAACACTAGGCCTTGATGTGGCCCAACTAGTTTCCGTAGAGTGGTAAAAATAACATACTAACCTGTATTTTGTTTTATGTGAAAAGCAGAAAATTTCTTTTTCTGAATCTAACAGGCAGGTATGGAGAAGTTAGGAGAATATGCTGAGGAGGAGTCTCCAAACACTGAGACAAGATAGATGTCTAGAGAACCTGTGATAGAGGAGGTAACTACTAACTCCTCAGAGCTGATGCAGACTATAAAGGATTTAAAGACTGAAATGGAATCAGTCAGGAAGGACAATGAAAGGATTCTGAAAACTCAAGATGAGTTAAATCAGATTTTGATGGAAAAATTTCAGACTGAAGGGAGAAGCAAAAGATCCGAATCTGAAGAAGCTAGCCATCAGAAAGGATCTAAAATGATGAAACTGACTAAAGCTGAAAGCAGTTCCTCATCTGAAGGATTCAGGGAACAACAAAGATATTACTCTACTAGTGACTGTAGTGAGGCTGAGTTGTATAAGAGAAAGAAAAAGTACAGGCCTTATGAAGAGATTTCCAGGGAGTTCAAAAAAATAAAACCCCCAACTTTCAATGGAGAAACTGAAAAAGGAGAAGAGGTAGAATCCTGGTTATCCGAGATGAAAAAATATTTTCAGATTTACAACTATTCAAATAAGCTGAAGGCAAGAATGGCCATCTATAATCTCTCTGGAAAGGCAGATATATGGTGACAAGATCTGAAAAGAGTCAAGGGGATCAAAGAAAAAGAGGTCAATTGGAGTACCTTTAAAAGGTACTTCAAAAAGAAATTTATGTTCGAACAATACTATGAAGAAAGGGCGAAAGAATTCTATGAGTTAAAGTTAGGATCCATGACTATGAAAGACTTAAACAATAAATTCTTAAGTCTGTTAAGGTATGTGTCGTATTTAGTTGATGAGAAACCTAAAGTACAACGGTTTATCAGCTGCCTGCCATATCATATAAAGGACAGAATTGAATATGATAACCCCAAAACTCTGGAAGAAGCCATGCAGAAGGCAAATTTCTGTTTTGAACAGAACAAAAAGAAAGAAGGAATAGCCAACTGGAAGGCTAAAAAGAACAGTAATAAGCTTGAGTTCAAGAAAAAAGAGTTTGCACCCCATAAAAATTTCAGGAATAATAAGAACAAAAATCATTCTAATGGTAAGAACTTCCAGGGAAACAGAAATGGTGCTTCTAATAATTCCAATAATTCCAATAACTTCAAGGGCAAGGAAGCTTCAAACAATCATGGAAATTTCACTAAGACTTTTGAGCGGAAGGAGCCTATTAAGTGCTGGGAGTGAAATGGACCGCACTATGCTTCAGTCTGCCCAAATCAGAAGAAGCCAAACAACAATATTCATACTATACAAGATGAAATGACTGTTGGAGATTTTGCAAGGACTATGCCCCGAATCAATGCAACATTGGAGAACCGACAAGCTGATTATCAAACTTCCATGTTGGAAGTAGAAGGTATGGTTAACCAAACCCTTGTAACTATTTTAATAGATCCACGTGCCAGTCTTAGTTACATTTCACCTCAAATAGTAGAAAAGTGTAAATTGACTGTTGAAAAGTTTGATAGCTTCTAGTTAGTTCAACTAGCCACAGGGGCAAAAAAAAAGGTAATCTATTATGTTAAGGAATGTGCTTTAGATATGAATGATTTTAAAACTACTATTAAATTAAATGTTTTGCCACTTGGCTCGTATGACATACTTATTGGTATGGACTGGTTAGAAATGCATAAGGTAGTTTTAAACTAATTTGATAAAACCTTTACATGTGTGAATAATAATGAAAAGCCTGTAACAGTTAAGGGTATTCCTAGGAAAACTGTAATTAGGCAGATTTCTGCCTTACAACTCAAAAGAGCAGTCAAGAAAGGGTGTAAATCCTATGTTGTAACTATTACAGATGAGGCGAGTAAACATGAAAAAGATAAAATAAAAATAGAGGATATTCCTGTGTTAAATGAATTTATTGAAGTTTTTTCGAAGGAAATTCCAGGATTACCTCCCAGGAGGGAATTGGATTTCACTATTGAGCTAGTACCAGGTGTTGTACCTAGCTCGAAAGCTCCGTATCGTATGGATATTCTGGAACTTAATGAATTAAAATCACAGTTAAAGGAATTAATAGATAAGAAGTATATTCGACCTAGTGTTTCCCCTTGGGGAGCACCAGTAATCTTTGTCAAAAAGAAAGATGGAACTATGCGACTTTGCATAGATTACCGTCAACTCAATAAAATGACAATTAAAAACAGATATCCGTTGCCCTGCATAGACGATCTGTTTGATCAACTGCGTGGAGCTACGGTGTTCTCTAAGATAGACCTGAGATCAAGATATCATCAGATAAGAATTAAAGAAGAGGACATTTTCAAGACAGCCTTTAGGACAAGGTATGGACATTACGAATTTGTCGTAATGCCTTTTGGGCTTACAAATGCCCCAGCTGTCTTTATGTGCCTAATGAATAACATAATGCATAAATACTTAGATAAATTTGTTGTCGTATTCATCGATGACATCTTAATCTATTCTAAAAATGAAGAGGAACATAAGGAACACTTACGGATAGTTTTACAAGAACTGCGAGAGCAACACCTCTTTGCAAATTTCAGTAAGTGTGATTTCTTTAAGGATGAAATCCAGTACTTAGGTCACGTAGTGACTAAGGAAGGGATTTCTATGGATCCTGAAAAAATTTGGGTAATCGAAGATTGGCCAGTTCCAAAAGATGTAACAGATGTTAGGTCCTTCATGGGAATTACCGATTACTACCAGAGATTCATTGAGGGATTTTCAAAAATAGCTAATCCAATCACTTCATTGCAAAAGAAAGGCAAGAAATTTGATTGGAACTTAAAATGTGAGGAAAGTTTTAAGAAATTAAAAAATTTATTAACAACTGCGCCTATTCTAAGAATATCAGATCCTAATAAGGATTTTGTGTTATGCACCGATGCTTGTAATGATGGTTTAGGTGGAGTGCTAACTTAGGATGGGCATGTCATTGCCTATGAGTCTAGGAAGTTAAAGATCCATGAAAAGAATTATGCTACTTATGATTTAGAGCTTCCTGCTGTTATACATGCCTTAAAGATGTGGCGGCACCACTTAATAGGTAGAAAGTTTATTTTAATGACTAATAATAAAGGTCTGAAATACCTTTTAGATCAGCCCAACTTAAATGCAAGGCAAGCAAGATGGTTAGCCTTCTTAAGTGAATACGATTTCGAAATTAAACACATAAAAGGAAAAGAAAATAAAGTGGTTGATGCTTTGAGCAGAAATGAAAAGTTGAATTTTACAACAGCAATCAGTTCTTATGCTTCTGATTTAAATGAACAGCTGACTGAAGGGATAAAATTGGATGAAATTTATCAAAAATTACAAGTTACAGTTAAAGAAGAACCTACAGAAAGTCTAATAAAAGGTTATAGTCTAAATAAAGATGGATTTTTATTATTTAAAGACAGATTGTATGTGCCCAATGTGTCTAAGGTTAAATTGCTGATTGTGGATGAAGTTCATAAAACCCCTTACTCAGGGCATCCTGGCTACCAGAAGACTGTCACCATGTTAAGAAAAGAATATTTCTGGCCTAATATGAAATCGGTAGTAGCTGAGTATATAGCTAGATGTTTGGATTGTCAACAAGTGAAAACAGAACACCAACATCCAGCAGGTTTATTGCAACCCTTGCCTATTTCTAGCTGGAAGTGGGAGATAATCAGCTTAGATTTCATTACTGGATTACCCAAAAATCAGAATCAGAACGATTCAATTATGGTAGTGGTGGACAATTTAAGTAAAGCAGCACACTTCATTCCTGTCAAGACTACCTACAAGGCTGCCAATATAGCAGATATATTTCTAAAGCAGATTTTTAGGTTACATGGAGTACCTAAGGTTATTATTTCAGACAAGGATCCTAAATTCATAGGGAGTTTCTGGAAATCCTTGTTTAAAGGCTTAAACACAACACTGAATTTCAGCACCTCTTTCCATCCTCAGACAGACGGATAGACAGAAAAAGTGAATCAGGTGTTGGAAGATCTGTTAAGAATGTATGTTAAGGATCAGCCAGGTAAGTGGGAGGATTACTTGCATTTAGCAGAATTTGCTTACAATAATAACTATCAATCCTCAGCTAAGTTCAGCCCATTTGAAATTCTGTATGGGCGTAAATGTAACACTCCTATCTCCTAGAATAATCCAGTAGATAGATTGGTGTTAGGGCCTGAATTATTGAAGGAAATGGAACAGATTGTGAAACAAGTGTAGAAAAACTTAAAGGTGGCACAGGATCAACAAAAGAGCCAAGCAGATTTGAAAAGAACTCCTAAAGAGTTCCAGGTAGGTGATCACGTGTTCATAAAGGTAAGACCAAAGAAAATCTCCCTAAGACTAGGGAGTTGTGCAACACTAGCACCACGTTACTGTGGTCCATTTGAAATTCTATCCAGAATTGGTCAAGTTGCATATCAGTTAGCATTACCACCTAATTTGAAAGTGCATAATGTTTTCCATATTTCTGTTTTGAAAAAGTATGTCCATGATGCTACTCATGTAATTGATTGGAATGTTGTATAAGCGGAATCAGAAGGAGAAGTTCTGGTGGAGCCGGACTGTATCCTCGAGAGGAGGGAAATTACTCTGCAGAACCGTGCCATTGGACAGGTGAAGGTGCAATGGAAGCACCTCAGTCCTGAAGAGGCTAAATGGGAACTGGAAAGTAAGACGCAGGAGGCATACCCAAATCTGTTCCAGGAGATTCCTGAGGAAGAAGAATAAGTAACATCGAGGACGATGTTACATTTTAAGGGGGTGTGTATGTCACATACCCCAATTTTGTAAAATTATGTAAATTGTTTTATTATATTCCTGAGACATTATATTAAATTTAATGCTAAGTAGGAATTGATGACTCAGCAGAGTCAACAGAATTAGAATGTAATTCAGAATATTTTTATTACTAATAAATAGATTATGGAGACAAGTGGCAGCATCCTCAAACACTTCCTAAGTTGCAGGTGGAAACTTTCCTACATTTGCGGTCATTATCCCCCAAGAAAGTGGGATCAGAGCAGGTGGCTCATTAAATGACAATTAACACGAAAAATACCTAGGCAATCTTTTAAAAAGTACTCAATGAAGAGAGCTGAGGCTACTCAGTTATTTTTCCAGAGAGAATTCATTCAGGTGAATGTTATTCAGGAAATTCATTGAGGAAGAGGGACATACAGTGAGGAAGTTGTTCTAAGAGGATTGCTGCAGTAACTTGATTTCATTACAGCTTTTAGCTGGGAGAACTGACTGAGAGTTCTGAGTTAATACTGAGTTTGAAGACTGGTATCTGAATTTGCTGCACCTAGTTCCAGCTAGGGAGACCAGAGCAAGCTCGGGGGTCTTGAGAAGTCGTTGTCTGAGCGCTCTTCAGGAGTTGGTAGGGAGGAACGGCCTCCCATTGCTGTTGTTGTCCCAATTTAAACAGACCGTACTCCAGCACATTATCTCGATATTGAGAAGTAGTATCCTTCTAAACCGAGTTTCCTATTTAGTTACTTTCAGTAACTACAAGTGTTTCACAAATTCTTAAGTTATTTTCTTATAGTCTTAAAAACTAGTTCCTAGTACTGTACCTTTGTTTCCAGTAAATGATAGATGTAATAAAGAAAAGATAGACTAAGTATTGCTGCTGTTTAAATCTTATAATTAAGTTTATCTTCCAGTTTGAAAGAATCTAACCTCTTAATTATGAAAAGACAATACTGACAGTAGGATGTAATTTCCTATTGGTTAGATTTTACAGTTAAACCCTAGAGGTGTTAGTCTGTATCTTGGTTAAGAATGCAGTTATTTAATTACTGAATCTTCTTTTATTTTAACTAAGCCTAAATAGATTACAAAACTGTCGTTCAAATTTCACATATGGTAAATGAATGTTATTATTTACACAGAAATTTATATATATATATGTATATGAGATAAAACTTAAAATATTGTACGAGTATTATGAGAATATACTCGGGCATTATAACTAAATAGATAGACCAAACCAAAATAACAACAAATAATAATAATCATAGAAACATTGGTAAGAAGTAATATCATTATTATATCAGTAATAATGTATCTATATTACATACAATATAAAAGCCTTACTAATGTAACACTTAAAGTAATATTTTATTATTACCATTGCAAACTTAGACTAATTACTCAATGTATAACTAAATAAGGTTTATGTATAAATAAACTATTTATACTCAGTGTATTACAAAATAAATAAATAAATACTTGAAGACCATAGTAAAATATAATAAGAGTATAATAGACTTACATATTTTGAAAGGTATGCACTCTGCATTTACAGTTTCTAATAAATAGAAGTTAGGGTATAAAGCCATTACATAAACCTTTACAAGAAATCTATTTAACAATAAGTCGAAGTGTACTTTGATTACTTATTTTTTATTATATAATGAGATAAATTACAGTATTATAACATGACCAAGAATAATGCAAGAAAGTAGTATCAACAGCTATGATATAGGTTTAAGGGTATAAACCCTCTATATTATTTAAGAAGTTAATACATAGTAAGTAAATCAAGGTGCATAACCCTAACAGTAACATTATAAAAGAGTTTATAAATAGTAAAATAACTCAGATGTTTATTTTAAAAGCAAAGAACAAGTAAATTGCTCGAATATCGAGCTTAACCAATATGGAAACATCCATATATTTTACTCACAGTTACCAACAGACTTTATATTTTTTTATTATTTATTCATAATGTCAGATTAAGAAACTGTACTTAATCTCAAACTGTAACAGTAGGGTTGAACCCTATAAATCCAGTTTATACAAGTAAAATAAATACTAAGAGTTAAGACAATATTTTCACTTATGGCCGTATTATAAATCCACAATTTAAGCTGTTATAAACCCATATTTTATTTATTCCTGTACAGAGCATAGATTTAAAATGTATGTGATAAACAAACCAAAAGATATAGGAAAGCATTATAATAAGTTATATTACAAAATTTTGGTTGAAAAACCTGAACATTATGAGTACAGTAAAGGGAAACAGGATGTTGAGGTCATAACCTAATCCGAAGGCAGGCATACAGCCTAGTTCTTTTTATGCAGTATTTCTTTTACAGTATCTTAAACACAAAAGAAAAATTAATAACACAAAACAAGATTTACACTCGCGGTTGAAGCCGGAGGGCTCTGTAAGAGAGCTAGGGTATTAACCCTCAATGTTTAACATTTAAGTAACAACTAAAATCCATGAAGGGCAAGAAGGGCTGCAACGACCAACCCATCGTAACCCCTTCAGGATTCACACAAAGTGGGCAAGCCGTGAAGAGACCAGGGCTTACCGTGGCCCGTGTTGCCGTAACCCTCATTCATGTGGGTTACAGAGAAAGGTAGCAGACATATCTGCAAGATCCATTTAACAGCTGACTGTTAGTTACTATAGTAATGTAAAAGAAAAGCATTGACATTAATATTAACTTCAATATCGAAGAAAATGAATTTATATAGTTACCTGAGCAGTGGGCCATCTCCCACAGTGATGCCGCGACCGGCTTAAGCCAAAAAACCTGCAACTCGATGGCAAAGGAGTAACATCACAACACTCTCGACCTCAGATACTACAAGAATCCCTACTAAATGATGGGCAGGACAAAACCATATAGTTGCATTGTCCCTTCTATGCAAATAACACACAATTTGCAAACAGCATAAGCCACGCTACCTTGAAGAGAGAT
>LPNX010306048.1:522947-539901 GCA_001517045.1 Pseudotsuga menziesii
GATTCCCTCCATCCAATGGGCAAGGAGCAGAGTCAATGGTTGAATCTGCTCCTTTCCCGTTGGATGGAGGGAATCAACAATTCAGATAAGCTCACACCCCATGAAATTTAGCTATGAATCGGTCTCTTATCACATGTGAACGATTACTGGAGATTATCATGTCATTGATTCATCATTGTACTGCCTGGCCCATGATCCCAACACTTTCAAAATGCTCACATTTCTACGCAGTCATGGAGGGCCATCCTTATTCAAATTGCATATTTCTTCCATCCAAGTGGCAAGGATCAAAGTCAACTATTGACTCTACTCCTTGACCTTTGGATGAATGGAATTAGCAATCCAGATAAGCTCAAGCGTCATGGAGTGGTCAAGTATGTGGTTTGTTTATGGTTCATATCCATTTTAATTTTGTTCCATAATTGGAATTAATTATTGACAATTATACATTCTTGCTAGTGGTAATGATAATACTTATTTTTCATTTCATTTGTTTTCATTTTCCTCTTGCTCTATTCAACTTATGAATGCATTGCTTCACAAAGCTCTTGAGGGTGTCTGGTGCATGGGCTATGCTACTCTCATCGAACTGAATCTCTTGAGGGTGTCTGGTGCATGGGCTATGTTACTCTCTTTGGTTCGATTAGTCACAATCTTTTACTCTTGGTCAAAGGTAACTTGGATTTGCTGCTTGAAATTGATTTTTTTGAGTTTTTCTTTTTTCCTACTCGCTTTTTTTTTTAAATTACAGTATAAATCATTGCAACTTTATTGTATTTACAGGTATTAGTCCTATGCCAAAATCTATACATGCACCTGGTCTTACCTAAGCTGAAGTTCAAGGAAAGGTTTTTGCTCCTGTAAATTCCTACGTAAGTAAAACTCCCTAGAAAAGATTGAACCCTCCTTGAGTTCAGTGGTTGTGTCTTGACGTGGAATGGAAAGGTTCCATCCAAATTTTTGTAAAACCCTTAGCTCCCATTATGTTAGGATTCGACGGTGATGGTTTGTATAAGTTAAAATCTTGCTCGAGATATACGTCGTAATTTATGCTTGTATAGTTGTTCTTTTTGGAAGGCCTTCATGCCTAGTTGACAATAGATGTAAATAATTATAGTTACAATTAAAATCCTTGCCTTGAGGTTTATTATTCTACCATTTCTTACTGAGTCTACATGAAATTTTTCTCATCTATGATGCATGGGAAATCTTTTTTCAGTTTCCCATGGTTTTACTTTGATAGCAACTCCATTCTACGATAATGTGGTAATATGTGCCTACATTTGTTAAACCAAACTTATACTAAGGGTTTACAATGTGTGAGCTTGACTCGACAACTATTTACCCTTACTAGTCTTTATAAAATATTTATGTTGAATTTGTAATAGTGTAAAGCTTAATACTTGTCATAATCAGATTTTCTATAAATATTGCTTTCAAAATTGGCCATCAAGCCTGATAGTTTTGATTATGTTTATGATAAGTGTGTTATTGGTTACACTAGTGAAGTAGTTAACTAATGCCATCTATAGCTTAGGGTAAAACTGTAAGTTTTCTTGCAATCCGAGAGCATAGTATATTGTTTCTTATCGTTTTAAATAAATCCATATGTTATGATGCATTTTTTTTCTGGGTATAAATTAATCCGGGCTATTGATTTTAAAATTCATAGTTTTATGGTTAAACTTTGCTAATACTCTTTACACTTAAAAACGGTTAACAACTTACCAGTAGTATTTAACACTAAGAACTTAACTTCTTTCTCATGTCGATTGAATGAGCGTTTTGTAGCTACCATTACCATTAAATTATAAATTTGGTTAACTCTTAGAGGTTTATGGCTAATAGCTATATGTTTACTATGAACACTTTACTGGAATATCTAACTATTAACTTTACACAGAACATCTAAACTATTTCAATCTTTTATTTAACCCTACACGGGTTATTCACACTTTAATATTTCTCCTACCAAATCATACATTTCTATAATCGATACTTAAACAATTACAAAACATAGTCTAAGTAACCTTTAAGCAAAGATAGTAACTCTGCTGTAACTAATGATTATATTTTCAAGCTAGTATTTAGTTGATTATCACATTCTCATAACTTCTTATAGAATAGTTCAATATAATAGCAAAATTACATACATAATCAATAATGAAAATACAACGAGATGCCTACAACTTTATATGTCTTTCTTATCATCAAGTGATAGGAATATTAAACAGGTAGATACAGAGATTACTAATTGGTAGAGGGTCTCATTTATCATTATTTTCCTATGCTTGCAAGTCAATATTGGGTTTTCTTCATTAAACATTAATTTTGTATTTCAGTTTAGTTCTCTCCATCAATCAACATAAAATGATATGAATAGTAATGGGTTGGCGAATAAAGATATTGCAAAGTGATGCCCTTACTTGTTAGTGTTTTCATTCGGTCATAAGCCACTATTTGGTATATGTGATATAGTATGTAATCTTGAATTTAAGATTTATTGTCTCAATCAAATAATAGATTGTCAAGATTTATTTTATCATATTAAATAATAAAGTATCATATATTTGAAGGTAGATGTTATTTATTTTCTTCATAATCTTTTAGTTCTTTTTTGGTTAGTTGACATGTCTTTTCTAAGTTTGACACTCTTATGGTTAGAGGGTGATTAAATAGTTTAGATCTTGTTTTCTTGATTGGGAAAGAATATATTTATATGGAAATCAGTTTTGATTTAATTAAATATACATTGGATATAATAATTATTTATGCAAGTGTTCCAAGAGTATGGTTTAACAAAGTGTTTTCAAAAGAGGCAGAAATTTGCATTGTATATCAAATTATGATAGAATTTTAAGTTTCATCATTTTATTGATGGCCCAAAACTTGGGGTTGGATGGTTGTGAAATTTGGTGGGACTTTTTTTTGTTACAATTTTGTGGAAAAAGTGTCATATTTCTATAGATTTTGTCTTATAACATTAATTTTCAGCAAATGTGGGGGCATTGCCATTTGTACGAATTGAATTCTTAAAACTTTAAACTTTTAAATCTTTACGCCAACGCAACTTGTTCATAAAGTTTTTTTCAATAATGAAGTATGATTTCCCCTAAGGACACTAAATCCATGCATTTTGATTTAAACAATACATAATTTGGATTTTTTAAAAAATCCCATAGATTCCGCTAAAAAACTAGAGCCAAATTCCTTAAAAAATACTCGTCTAATGGGAAAAATCATCAATGAAAACATAATTCTTGGAACCGAAATTCGAGTCTAATTTAAATCCCTAAGACCAAATGCAATGATTTTTTAGAACCAGAGAAAGTTACAGTACATGAGATTGAAGGTTGTTTGATTTTTATTCCATTTTCTATGCATAGCTTTTAGAGGCAACTATTGACATTTTATGCAAAAGGTACAAAAGAATAAAGTACACCTAGATATATTAATATGAATGGAATCATTTTATAATGGAAAATCTCTCTTTTGATTTTGAATCTTGTTGAAAAAAATATTTTGTGATTACTATATATGTTTCACACATTGAGAAGAATCGTAAATACATGTTATCTCCATTGGTGTTTACAGAGACACTTGGGAAGCATGACGCTACAAAATAATAACTTATTACATGACATCAATGAATTATCAAATAATGAAAATATATTTTTTCACCAAAGGAATATCAAACAAAAAATAAAATATTAAAAAGAATGATATTACTATTTCGAGATCAATACTTATAACATTGTTGTTTCTAATTAAATGTAATTACATTTGTTAAGATCATGTCATTACAAGAGCTCATTAATTAAAGCCACTTTAAGGTGTTGAGGACGTCCCTAAGCATATCATGTCAGGGTAAGGCACCAACACGTCATCGAGAAGGTCATGTGAGGGTAAGGAGAGGGATGCTTTATTGAAATTTGTAAATATCAGAATTTTCACGACGATATAGGGTTAACAATGGATCAGTAGGACACCACCATTGAAAAATGTAACACACTCCATGCCTAAAAATCAAAACAAACTCTAATTATTTGCCATTCAAAAGATAGTCATGATAGCTCGATGCCTTTAAAAACTTTCTCAAATGAACCCTAATTCTCTACCACTCAAAAGATAGTCATGATAGCTTGGCACCTTTAACAACTTTCTCAGTGTTACTTTCTCGGTTATGCTTACACACTAAAAATAATGATCTTGTAGATATTATACAATGGATTTATTGTTATTTTGAATTGCTATATGTTTAGTTTAAATTTGAGAGTTTAATTGTGCAAGTTGTTCATAATACCTTAAAAAATGGTTTAGTTACAGCTTAAACAAAACTTATTGCATGTGGTCTGAGATACCCTTCTCTATTGTAATGATTCTTCAAGCAAACAAAAAGATATTTTTTTTTATCACATATAGATATTGAGTCTATATCTTTGAGAGATAATAATAAACAAATGATCAATCCTCAATGCTCATTGCAATGCATTAAAGACTACACAATAGAGTTTCCAAAGAAGGAAAAATTCTATTTGTTTAGGTAAAGCCAAGTACCAAATGGACAAATAAATCACTTCCAAGATTGTCTGTTCGATGTAAAATATATTTCTTTTATGTATATTTATCATATTCGCTGACTATGCATATTTGTTTTTAAATGACAAGAAATCAAAACTAGAAAAACTCATTAACATGGTAAACATATAAATGCATCTCGCATCTGCATGGATTCATGTGGAACAATTCTCAACTTTTATTTTTCCTCTGTATCGACAATCATAATAAATTGTTGGAGTTGAAGAGAAAGTTGGAATCTGTAGAATTGTTGTACAACATGACAGGTATGGGTGATGATATGACATAATATACTATTACTTAATAGCTAATATAGGTGAAACTCAAGAAGGTGTAATAAAATATTGCAAATCCAAGTTATCAAGAAAAACCTGACTATAAAAGTTATGGAGGGAAGATAAGAGAAACTACCATACACGCAAAGCATTATATATTAATATAGAAATTGAGTTAATGGATTTCAAAGAAGTTGGAATTTTATTGTGCAGTGATAAAATACCCTTTGTATCCCATGCCATGAAGAAATAAGCATTTAAGGGAAACTTAAATGTTGTATAAATTTGATTAGAAACATAAAGATAACGACTTATTTTAATATGCATCATATATTTACCCACAAAGTATCTAGATCCATCCATTTCTACGTTGGATATATAAAATGTTGAAATACATTAATACATAAGCCAAATTTACGTCATAAATATCACAACAATATTTGAACCTGAAATCCGATGCCATCCAACAAAATTAACCATGTCGTCGAATTTCACCTTGGTAATTACAATTTTTTTTAAATTGCTCCATTTTGTGTCGGATATTCGATGGGTGTCGATAATCCGATGACTGTCCTTAGATATTCATCGACAGTCATTAGATTACTGACGCCAAAATTTCAAAAGTGAAAATCTTAATTTTGTCGAATATCCGACGAGAATTTATTTTTAGAAAATATATAATAGGAATATTTCGACATGTTTGTTATACAAGTGACGGTTTGTGGAAGTTATAATTTGTGCACTGACTCTTTTACATACAAAAGGCCACAATTATTTCAATTGTTACTGTGATTAAAATAGTGAAGTGTGGACCTTGATTTTTTAAGATCAATAATCATTATTCAATCTTGGTATAAAAAAATTCCAGAACATAACAATATTCCATAAAATCATGAATTGCTTTCTAGACTGTGGGATGGACTAAAAAGAAAGGGTGACGAGAAATGTTTTTATACATGTAGTCAATGCAGGGGCTTTAAGAGGAGAAGAATAAATATCACAATATCCAAAATACATTGTAGGGAGTATGGGGGACACGACTATCGTCCATTTGTAAGTTTTTCATTATATATGTCTTTATATTGATTGATTTTGTAAATGTATGTATCATTTTAATATTTCTTATATTAACTAATATCTCTTGATGGTTTCATGTAATTATAAAGGAAATACATCGTATGGAATATCATCCAAAGGATTTTCTTTCAGAACAAGCACTGAATAATGAATAATGAATAACAAGGTAATGATCATATTTAAGAAGATGATCATACTGATGACATAGTTGAAGATAATAGTACAAATGCATCCATCCATGATATATTTAATGTTAGAATGGATGATTATGATCATGAAAATGATGACTTTGATGATGTTCATGATTTACCTTTTCTTGAGAAGGCATACGAACTCCTTTATGAAGGCTCCAACACAAATATTCTCTCTGCTACATTGTTGATAATGAACTTGAAGGTTATGAATGCTTTTTCAAACATATGAGTCACACGGATGTTAAGGTATGTGATATATTCCATCACATACATATGATCATGATAAAGTTTATCTTTGATCCCTTGATAATTTCATTGTTAATTCATAAGCCTAAATTAATACGGATGAAACATGTTTCATTAATATTATTTATATATTATATTAAATAGTTTTTTACTTTAATTTGTTGGAGCTTAATAGATGAAATTTTGTTACCATCGCCAAATATTTTACCTCACACATATCAAGATTTATCTGTCATCATGAAAGAAATTGGAATGCAGTATGAAGCAATTGATGCATTCCCCGATGACCATATCGTATATTATAAACAACGTGAATTTGAAACAGAATGTCCAGAATACCATATCACTAGATACTGAGTAGATCAAGTAACAAGAAAGGTTCCTCACGAGGTTCTTCGTTATATTCCCATTATTCCACCTTTGCAACGATTGTTCAAGTGCAAAACCATAACACAATTTATGGATTACCATGCACATAATAGAATTCAAGATGGCATTATTTGAATGCATGCAGATGGTCCTGCATTTAGAGATATGGAGGAAACATGGCCACACTTTAAAGAAGAACCGCGTAATGTTAGGATTTCTTTGGCAGCATATGTTGTCAATCCATATGGAAAGAAGAGATATATTTACTCTATGTGGCTTATTTTTGTTATCAACAATATCATTTTCCATGGTTTTCAATAAAGAGGGAGCACATAATGTTGGCAATGATTATTCAAGGTATGTGTCTACAACATTTATTTTTAATATAGTGGCATCTCACTTGTCGTAGTTTGTTGCATAATGTCATATATATTTTGTCTTTTATTTTTTTGTATTATTTATATATCTTAATGGTTGTAATAATTGTATATTTTATATGTTCAAATCACTGAGGTAAGTACCAAGTTAAATATATGAATGTATATATCAAGTCTCTTATCGATGAACTATTAAAGCTAAATCTATGGAATGGCATCAATATGTATGATGTATCTATACCAATATGACAAAGGAAATCTCAATACCATGCAATGCTTGTATGGACAATACATGATGCCCCAGGGTTAACCCATTTTGCGGTATGTAATTATAACGTCAAACTTAATAGTATTTAGTTTTAAGATGTTTGTATATTATTCATGCATGTTTTTTCAAATAATCCATTCATTTTATATAATTATAATTGATAATGTTAATTCATCTACTCTGTATGTAGTTATTCAAACAAATGGAAAATTTGCATGTCCAGCTTGTGGTCCTAAGATCAAATATTGTCGATCAAAAAGTTTACAAAAGGAGGTGCTTGATGAGTATAGGCACTTCCTCTCTAAGAATCATAGGTATCAAACTATCAATAAACATATATTCAATGGGAAGCAATACACTGAATTAAAACCGTTGAGAATGACACCTCACCTATCGAGGTTAAAATATAATAGAAATCATCAAGCTACGTATAGATCAAATTATCTATCTATCATCATATATGAAATGTTTTTTTATATTTTTTTATTGTGTGTTTTTTACTGTAATTGACATTGATTTTTGTAAATTATTTATAAACCGTAATTCATGATGGTCGCCGTGATCATGAAGGAATTAATGGGATTCCATGAGGAACGAAAAGTTATCCTAAAAAAATCAGTAGGTTATCGTACTATGAGCACCTACAAATTTCTCATTTGATTGATATAATGCATATCAGAAAGAATGTGGCTGAAACATTATGGCGAATATTGGATCTAAGGAGCAGCAAAGAAAAAATTGTAAAAATTTTCAATGACATTTAGGAAGCCAATCATGAAATGAAAGATGTCATTCAATTACATACAAATGCAGTCCTAATTAATATAAACTCACTTCCATGGTTTTTAAGGGAGCAACAAAGGAATTTTGTAAAAGAAGTCATACAAAAAATTAAATTTCCCATAGGATTTTGTTCGAACATGAAGAATATCATAACCAAGAAAGGTGATTTTGCGGGGGTGAAAACACATGATTGGCATGTCTTCATCAAGGTAATTATTATTGTATATATATTGCTATATTTTTTTATTCTCGTGCATATTATTGTTTGTATTTTTTTTCTACCTTTTTGAGAAAAATAATGAAACAATTTTTTTATTATTACAGTATGTTCTACCTCTATCTCCCCCAGGAAACTTCAACAACACTATCAAACAATTTATATATGATCTTGGAAAATACATGAGGTAAGTGGTGATATCTTCCATGCATAAAATTGCTTAATTCATGGTATAACTTATATTTGATATTTATTTCAATAATTGTTCTATAAAATAATGTTTTTTTTGTTAAATCTTGTGATTTTTTTTCATTGCTTGTATATGCTTGTCATCCAAAGAAATCTATAAAGAAGAGATAAAGTATTGGAGGAGAGAAATTTTACATATCATGAGTGAAATGCAAAAGAATCTACCTTCTACATTTTTCAATGCACAATCATACACCAAGTTGAGGAGATTGAATTGTGTGGACTAGTACACTCAAGGTCCATGTGGATTGTTGAAAGGAGCTTCAAATTTTCGAAGGTCTTCGTTAGAAAACGAGCACGTACAGAGGATTGTATGATGGAGGGATATATGGTATACCAGAACATTATGTATATTATTGAATACCTTCCTAAATTAGCATCAAATCTCAATTTAGGTTGCATTTGTGATCCAGACTCAAATAACAATTTCGAAGGGGAGTCCCTCTTTGGGAAATGTAGATCGAGGAATATGAAAGGTAATTATTAGCTAGTGCAAATTAATTATAGTACATTTGATTATTGTTTTTTATGTATATATCATACTTATTTAATTTTTAATATTAGATATGATTCAATTAATAGTGGATACCTACATGTTAAGTGAATATAGATTTGTACTTAACTGTAATTTTACTTTCATGAAGCAGTTGGTTGTGATTGGGATGCACTTCATTTCTACTTAGCAAACAATCTTAATTGGATGAAGGTATGGATTGAACGATATGAACAATATGGTCAAGGAATATCATGGGAAGGTGTGTCTTCATTGGTTAAATCAACACATTGTAATAGAGATACCAATCTTATAGAAAGGGAAATCGATTTAGCATATGGTTTAAAAGATAAGAAAGAAAGCATATTAATTATCCATAATATGAATTTTTTTCAAATATATTGATGTACACATTCATTTCTTTCCCTTCATAACATAAAATGCACTTAATCATGATCAATTCAGGATGTAACATTTATGTGTATGGCTTGTTGCAAGTAAAACACCATAAGGCTATATGGTCTAATGGTCATAAATTTCACATAAAAAATTCGGATGAAATGAAGAAACTTCTAATTGTGGGATAGCTGTAGCCTTTGAGGTGACCAATGTTTCCTCTACAAGTGACAAACATCCAAAACTCTCATAAAATTGATACTATGGATATTTGGAAGATATTATTCAGTGTGATTTTAAATCCTTCAAATTATTTATGTTTGTTGTCAAACGGTATAGGTTACGATTGAATCAACATGATATTAATAGAACTATTATTGAACATGATAACGTATTTACCAAGGCTAATAAAAGGTTATTTTAGATAAGAACAAATCCATGTGTTCTTCCAATCCAATGTGATCATGTATTTTACTATGAGGTTCCTGGTAGAAAGAGTTGGTCATTTTCCCCGAGACACAATCCACGGGGAAGGTTAGTAAAGTATAACGTGGAGGATGATAATGAAGAGGGTCTTGAAGAAGACGACGATGTTGAGGATGATCAACATGAGTTCTAGAGCATCATGTTTCGGAAAATATGACAAATAATCAGTTGAATCAGATGATGTAGTAGATAATGTCCATTAATATAATATCGATGATGACATGATGATCAAAATTGATACAGATGATGATGATGATATTTCCAATCCTTAAAATTTTGAAATTGGATCGGATGACACAAATGACGACTTGGATGAAGAAGATCATGATGAATTCCATTGAATTGTATGAGGTAAGCCTTACTTTATATGCTCTACTTTATCATCATCATAATGCAATTCTCTCATTGTTATCATAATCCTCATTCTCATCCTCCTCCTTGTCATCATTGTCTTCATCATCATCATCATAATCATCATCATCGTCATCATCATATTCATCGTCCTCTTTGCCATTATTTTCATCAACATCCTCCTCCTCCTCATCATCATCAGCATTGTCATCGTCATCGTCATCCTCATTATAATCATTATTGTCATCATTATCATTTTCACCACCACCATCATCATCATGCAATGCTCTTGTTATTATCCTCATCCTCCTTGTTATCATCATCATTATCATCATTGTCGTCATCCTCATCCTCATTTCCATTATTGTCATCATCATCCTCATGCTCATCATGATCATCAAGATCATCCTCATTTCCATCATCGTCATCATCATTATCATCATCAATATTCTCATCATCATCATCATCATCATCACCATCATTAACATCACAATCAGCATCATCAGCTCAGTAATGCAATGCTCTCATTGTTATCATCATCCTCAACCTCATCCTCATCCTCATCGTCATCAGCGTCATCATCAACATCATCATCATCATCATCATCATCATCCTCATTGTCAGTTTTATCATCATCATCATCATCCTCATCATCATCGTCATCGTCATCATCATCCTCATTTTCATCATCATGATCGTCATCATCATCATCATCTTCATCGTCATCATCATCATCGTCGTCACCATCATCATCATCATCACCATCATTATCATCGTAATCACCATCATCAACATCCTCACCATCATCGACTTGGAAATGCAATGCTCTCGTTGTAATATTCATCCTCATCCTCATCCTCCTTTTCATCATCAACATCATCACCACCATCATCGTCGTCGTCGTTTTCCTCATCCTCCTTTTCATCATCAACATCATCACCACCATCATCGTCGTCGTCGTTTTCCTCATCCTCATTTCCATTATTGTCATCATCATCATCATCCTCTTCATCATCCTAATTGTCATCATCGTCATCATCATCATCATCATCATCAACATCGCCATTATCATCATCACCGCCATCATTATCATCACCATCATCAGCATCGTCACTATCGTCATCATCATCACCGTCATCATCATCGTCGCCATCATCATCACCATCATAATCATCATTGTGCAATTCCCTCGTTGTTATTGTCATCATCATAATCATATTTATCGTCATCCTCATCCTCATCCTCATCCTCATTTCCATTATTGTCATCATCATCGTCACCATCATCCTCATCATCATCATCATTGTCATCATCATCCTCATTGTCATCATCAATATCATCATCATCATCACCATCACGCAATGCTCTCATTGTTATCATCATCCTCATCCTCGTCGTCATCATCATCATCATCATCATTATCATCATGATCGTCGTCTTTGTCATTGTCATCATCATCCTCATTTGATTATTTCCATCATCATCATTATCCTCATCATCATCATCATCATTGTCATCATCATCCTTATTGGAATCATCATCACATTCATCATCATCATCATCAACATCGTCATCATCATCATCATCATCACCATCAATATTATCACCATCACCATCATCATCATCGTCGTCGTTGTCATCATCATCGTCACCATTATCATCATCATCATCGGCGTCATCATCGTCATGACCATCCTCGTCATATGCATCTCTGTCATTATCATCACCATCTCCACTAGTCTTTCTAGCTATTCCTACAAAATACATGAACGCTACCTAGGTCATTCACCTTTTTATGCTCTATTAAAAAAATATATATATATAATAAAAAAATAGTGCAATATAATAAAAAATTAATAAAAACAAAAAAATTTAACAAAAAAATAGAATAAAATAACTTAATATAAAACAATAAAAGAAAACAAAAAATATATTAAAACAATGCATAACAAAAACTTTTTGATTACACCACACTCAAAACAAGCTCTTTGCAACAAAGCAACTCCCATATCCTTCGTTAGGCTTCAACTCTGCAACGAACCAACTCCCTCACATCCTTTTCTGGAGAATTTTCTATGGAGACACGACGAAGAGCTGGAGGAGGGAATTATCTGCAACAGTAGGGATACCCCATATCAATTGGATTCCCATGATCAGGAGAGGTGTTTTTCAATATCAATATTCAAACCCTGAACAATTTAAATCTGACACAGAGGTATTTTTGTCGATTACTCAATGAGGAGTACCCTTTTGTACATACACAATTGTCCTTGTTGCTTATGCCAATAAATGCATCGAAAGATCCTGATCATGTAAAATTTCTTTCGTTGCTTCCATTATTGTTTTGTTCTTTCATTCTGCAATGCCATTATGTTGAGGATTGTATGGAGTGCACAACTCCCTTTTAGTACCACATTCTCTGTATAGTTGGTTGAATTCTTCTGAGATGAATTCTCTACCATTATCTAACCATAGATTCTTGATATTCCTTTTTTAAGTGTGATCTTCGTTGACCAAGGCTTTAAATTCCTTGAACTTGTTGAAGACTTCATTTTTTCCTTTCAAGAAATATATCCAAGTCTTATGGGAGAAATCATCTATAAAGGAAACACAGTATGCATACCCTCTGAGTGAGTTGGATGACATTGGCGAGAAAAAACCTGACTGGACTATGTCTAGTATTCCTTTTGCTTTTCTTTAACTACTAGGAAACGTCTTCTTTACATTTTTTCCTTGTGCACATCCCTTGCAAATTCCTTCATGCTTTGTGTGGATTTGTGGAAGTTTTGAAACTGCTTTGCTTGCAATCCGTAGTTCTCTATAGTGCACATGTGCAAGCCTTCTATGCCATAGTTCACTTGGTTCTATGGAGTCATGAATGAATGCTTTGTCAGGTTGTCCCTTGAACTTGTACAAGCCTCCTTAATATCCAATCATAGTTGCATCATATATTTTATTTCCTTTTGGCCACATTAGGACTTGAACATCAACGAATGCAACCCTTATTCCCTTTTCATCTAGTGCATAGATGGAGATAAGATAATTCTTCGATCCTGGAACATATAGCACATCTTTCATCCTCAAATATTTCCTAGAGTCTAGCTTGTAGGAAGCTTCTCCACTTCCTTTTATGGGTATTGATAATCATCCCCAAGTATCACATTGTGAGGTGACTCATGCTCAGATAGATTGACGAACGATTATTTGTATGCCATCATATGTTTGGATTCCCAACTATCTACAAGCCAACCATTGCTTCCATGTGAGATAGTTCCCATGAGTGCTAATATAAGGACATATTCTTCATAAATTGAAGAATCAATTTTTGTTGTGAGTCTCTTTATTGTTGATTCATCATATTCAGTGGTGTGATCATGATGTCTCTTCTTATTTGAATTCTTGTTGAAGGAGACTCTGTTTCTGGTACAATCTCTAGAGTAATGTCTCATCTCATCATAAGTGTAGCATCGAATGTTGGAAGGATCTCTTCTGAATTTATTTTGTCAATTGTGATTATGGTCCTCTTTTTTGTTTTGATGTTGATCCTCCTTCTTTCTATGATATATTATGGTGTGAACTGTGAGAGATTTATCTTTAGTTACTCCCATATTTTATTATATTGTTATGAGTCAATGTTCTTCTTGTGCTCATTCTTCCCAAAGTCTACTGAAACTCATCAACCTTTTTTCTGGCACATATTCCTTGAATGAATGAATCTCATGATCTAGGGAGACCATTCAATATGGTCATAACAATATCTCCTTTTTCTACATTCTCTTTGACAACTTCAAGTTGTTCCTTTATTTGAGAAACCCTTGTGAAGTAGGATTGTATGGTCTCTGAGTTTTGTATATTCACATTCTTTAGCTGGTTACTCAATGTCATCTTCTGATTGATGTTATTTCCTTCAAATATCTTCGTCAAAGCATTGAACACTTCCTTAGGTGTCCTCAATAATGACACATAGGGGATGAGATGATCCTAAATACAATATGCAATGATTCTCTTGTCCTTGGCCATGTTTTTCTTATGGATATCATTATCCTTGTCTCCCTATGGTTCTAGAACTTCCTTACTGATATACTGATCGATATCATTTTTTTCAAGGATCAAGGAGATCATGTACTTCCATGCTTGGAAGTTGTCAACTCCACCAAGATTGTCCTCAAGTAGAGTATGATGAGTCATTTTGAAATGAGAACCTCAAATGGAAAAATCAAAGATTTAGATCTTACCAATTTGATGTTCCCGACTTGATTCTAGAGTTGGATGACCAAGGGTTTGTTAGAGAAACCCTATTTTTCCAAACTTGGAGTTTTGGAATTTTGTCTGGATAGAAATATGCACCTCCTTGAGGCAAGTTTCTCAGTAAGTTTCTTTTCTAAAAACTTCTGTGGAAATCCTTCGAAACTTGATGCCCTAGTTTCTTCCTACAGTGTCTCATAGTGTCTCGTAGTAAAAAATTGAAACTTCTCCAAAATTGATTTTTCTTCCACCAAAATATTATCCCTCCTATGGTAAGTTATCCTAGCTCTCTTGTCTTGATGATGTGTGGAGAGAAGAGCTTGAACTAGGAAACCCTATTTTTTGTTTCTACATAGTGCCTTCTTTTAGAGAGGCTGTCATATCATGTTAGTTTTTATAATCTAATTCAAATTGATTAGGATCTTTGTCTGAAATAATAACAAGGACAACAAGATACATAAGATAGAGCAAATACACAAGACCCAATGATTTTTCTCAAGGAAACCATAAAGGAGAAAACCCCACAAACTTAGTCATAATAGTTTTGTCATTAAAACTATATCACAAAATGAAAAAACCCAAGAATAAGAAGTCTTCTGCAACTCTCTCTCTCTCTCTCTCTCTCTCTCTCTCTCTCTCTCTCTCTCCTCCTTGTTCTCTCTCTCTCCTCATGTGAACTTGAACGCGTGAGTGTGTGTATAAAGGAGGGAGGGAACCTCCCTATTTATACCCTTCAAGTGTTTTTCCTAATAACTTGACTAGGTCGACATCTTACCCTAAAAGGCCTGACTTAACCTAGGGAGACTCAAAAATACATTTTATTATATTCAACTTGGGACTACTAGATCAACTTACAATGAAGTGTTTTCCTCAATGATCATAGACAATAATGGCATCACGAAAGGAGAAAAACACACCTCCAATGGGGTACAACAATATACAATAATAATATACATCAAAATATATTCTAAAGTTACAAATATAACAACAAAGATGGCAAAGAGAATCTAACAATAAAACCCTCAATGCAATTTATTAAGGGTAGATAAGAGCAACTCTCATATAAGAAAAGCATTATATCTTACACATGGATTAAAGAAAAGCAGTTGAAAATTTATTGGGCACTAATAACAAACCATGGGTATCCCGTGCCATGGAGAAATAAGCATTTAAGGGTAGCTTAAATGTTGTATAAATGGAACTAAAAAGTGTTGAAGGTGGGTATTGATTGTACACCTTATTGAATGTGCTTAAATGTAATGGTCGGTAGTCAGAGAAAGAGGGGCTTCATAGTTACTCCTTATGTCACGTCCCCGTCCCTCAACTGGCGAAGAGGACGCGACCAACACAACCGGGCAAAATGCCCCATGAACATAAACAGAAATCAAATGAAATCAATGCTGGAATTAAGCATACACAGATGCATTTATCTTCATTCATACAGCGGAAGCAAACACACATTCCAGCAATTACATATTCATCATAATTCCATATACAATTGATATAATTGCAGAGATAGACTAGCAGCACTCATCTGTCAATGAAGAACTCACCCGCAACCAGCTACGTCGCTGCAACGTTCCACCCAACCATAGGCCAGCGTGCTCATCAATCTCTCCGCAGCGCTGCCACCCCCGAGCTGGGCATGATTCCTTCAGGATAAGGGTCAATTGCAGGCTTGCACATAGCCAAGGGGACATAAAACAGCCAAACCAACACCGCTGGGTTTCACAGGCTTTCAACAGACAAGCCAAGCCAACATAGTCCAAGGTTCAACCACTGCATACCAGCAGCCAAACAATCCCTTCACAGCTCTGTGAAGAAGTCATAAACAACAGGGGACAGCCCCAAACCATGGAGTAGCACAGCTCAAGTCCAATGGACAACCCAGAGTTGGTTTTGGCCCTAACGTGGCCAAAACAACTCAACCACAACATCCTAGACCAGGGAAACAACAACAATAGCCCAATTTCAAAGTAAAACAATGGCAACTATGCACAGTCCCAAAACACAGAAACTCAGCCCACAAATTGGAAACCCACAGTGGCTCAAAACGAAATTGAACACCACAGCCAACAAAACACAGGGGAAACAGCAGCCCCAAAACATGACAGTGAGAACGGCTCTCACAACATGGGAAAACGACCCAAACACCCTATGCGTGAGGAAGAACTTACACCCAACAGTAAAATGCACGGGAAATACATACCCGATTTCTCTGTGTGAGGATAATCAGACCTCTGCGTGAGGATGAACAGACCACAGTAGGAAAATGGCTCACTACGAATTGGGCACTACGGCCAACCAAAAACGTGGAGAAGACAAAAACAGGAAGCAATCCCTCTTCGTG
>LPNX010306048.1:539991-561079 GCA_001517045.1 Pseudotsuga menziesii
GCAGTCAACGGGTGCTCAGCCACTCGTGGAGAGGAACAAAATGCCCACGTGAGACCAAATTCATCCAAAACCTGTGCGTGAGGAACCAACAGACCCAAAATCGTGGTGAGGGAGTGAACAGACCAGGGAGGAGTGCGTGAGGGGGAAGAATGGGCAACGTGGGTGGAGTGGGCAATTGGGTAAGGCTGACAGCCTCCCACAACCACCACCACTTCAGCAATAAATGCCCTCAGCCATAACTCCTCAACCACCAGCTGAGCATTAAAGAGGTTGACAAGGTTGGATGAGACAAAAAGGGTGACAAATAACAAAGGTGGCAAAACAACAAGGCAATAAAACATGGGTTTTTCCCCTTAACCAAGGTTTGACATCCCCCCACCCCTTATCCTTTGGAACCATGCCCTTTTCATTCAACGTTGCACTGCCGTAGCTGGTTGTGGTTTATTTTAATTGATGTGCGGGTTTACATGATGCTGAATTATAATGTGCCTTATAGCACGGGATGCCATCGGCAATTATCCCCATTGCCGAAACATACACAACAAAATCGATGGTGGGGCTTTTGCCTTGAGCTCCTCACCACGATTAATTACAATATATGCATCATGCAAACGGGGTCGAAACCAGGGACGTGACACCTTACCTACAATATCTATTACAATCCTGCAATGTTCATTCCTCTTACATTCTCTCAATGCTTTCAATTAAAACCCTAACCAATGCAAATACCATATGTTTGTACTCCAACTGATTTCTCATTTTGTTTCCACCACTTGGGAGCTATGGAACATTATGAAGTAACTGTATAAGAAATTTACAATCCATATAAACTTCAAAGAATTTAATATTGGTTTCCATATTTAAGAGAAATTGTGAAGTATTTTATGACAATCAGTATAGATGTCTCTCCCAAGGTTAATATATACCAAAAACTTTCACCAACACTTACGTATATAATATGAGTCTTTTAGAATTCTCAAATGAATTTGTAGCTCATATCGATTTAGATTTGCTCTCCCCATCATGTGGTCATCTTACTTGAAACACAATTCATCCATTTTGTGGAATTCAAGCATTCCACTCTTCCAGAATAAGACATGTATCCACAAATATTAAGAGATAGAACTCTTCCCCGTCCCATTCTTAGCAATTTTTAAGTATTTAGTCCAAAACTGCATGAATTTTTGGAAATATTACAAATTCAAATCACTCAATCACGAAAAACGAAAACTAAATGGAATGCTTTTATCAAAATTGACAAGGTTTGATAATTTTGCTAATGTGTCTCTTCCACCTTCCATATAAGTTTTCCAATTATACTAAGTTTCCCAAAGGAAATGCTACATTCAACCTAGCACTAGATCCATTGACTTAGCAAGTTGATTAAGTTGGATAATTAAGCACACCATTCATGTTAGTGTTCATAGGTGCATCTTAAATCAACCATAAAAAATATGTATAAGCACTTAAAAAAATGAAATTATAATAATCTACCATGAGATATCAAGACAACAAGATAATTCCTAAGCCCTCATGGTGTAGATTAGTTGGTGATTGTTGGAGCAGGGTCCCGCAGCTACAGAAGAAGCTGCTAGTTTAGCGGAGAGATAAGTTTTGGCAGAAAGAAGATAAGACAGAGCTACGACGCCATAGCACATTTCCAGCTACAGAGCAGAGACAGAAACCATGACTTTTAAGATAGAAAAGTCAAGAAAGGCAACGGTACCTGAGCGGCCGAGAAGAGAGAGCTCACCCATTGCAATGAAGGTAGCGATGGAAGACAGGAGGGCTCAGCGACCCTCATAAAGGAGAAGGAGCAACGAGGCTGAAGCATTGAAGGCAAAGGACAGAAAAGAGAAGCGGTTCATAGTACCCATGATCAATGCCGGGAAGCATGGAAGACTGCAGAGAGCTATGGTGTGATGGAAAGCGGCTACCTCAAGTACAGATATGGCCGACTATCACTAGTTAGGGTTTGGGTTACTGTTGGGACAGGCCCACAGTGTTGTAATGGTGAGACCTTCGGGCTGCCTATAAAGGGATATATTTTGTATTGTAAAAGGGTTGGTCAATTAGTTGGTTCATTCAGTTGTTAGTAGTGTTTTGTAGACTATTAGACTGCTGTAAAAGCCTAGCTCTGGTTCTGTTATTAGCGGTAGCAATCTTACTGTAACCAGTAGCTGGCTTATAGAGTATGCATGTAACGATCCGCAGGGATCGACAGAGAGGGAAGAGTATATTGTAGGAGATCAATATAGAGAGAAAAGAGATATAAGAGAGAAGATCTTGAGCTGCATATGCGGTGCAGCAGAACTATGTTTTACCTTCCCCTGAGCTATAAGAAAAACACAGTTCTGTGGACGTAACTTCCATCCTGGAGGTCAACCACGTTAAAATCAATTGTTATGTGATTGGAGTATTTGCTATGTTTACTTATGCATTTCACAGTCATTTCATGGACTTTGTTTACAGTTTAATGAATGAATGTGTTAATCAGTTCATAGCAATATAGAAGGATAAACATAAGTCAAAGTATTTGGCAGGTTGTATATGGTTCATTTATGCTTTGCGTGAAACAGTCACTATTGCAGTATCGAATAGCCTTGTATGTTAAGTCTTTCACGTCAACACGAGCAATGCTAAGTGTGCTAAACCGCGGAGGTAGGATATCACAGAGAGGTGATACCGCACTGGCAGAGGAGCTGTGGTGCGCAATATCGCTCGTTGGGGACTTAGAGTTGGGCAGGAGCTACGTGTCACATGGGGCAAGGTGATGCGATAAGGTCGGAGATATCACGAGTTAGAGAAAGTACGTGACATAGAGAAGGACCGTACGGTGGTATAAAGGAATATCCCATGGCTAGAAGATCTGTGAGAGGAGGATATTGTGCGACGCGCAGAGAAAGAGACCCCGCAGCTAGAAGAGCTACGAGTCGCAAGTAGGATCACCACAGAACCTGGTCCAAGGCACTTGAGTCCTTGGCTAACCCATTAGAGTCACTTCGGGTGAGACTTCAGGTCACTTTGCGGTCTATCGACGAAAGGGCCAGTGAGCTAGCGGTGTTGTTGGTTGATTGTAGTAAACCCAGGTCTGCCCATAGCAACCAACAAATGGTTCTGTTGCCGATTTTGAACAACTAAGCGCTAATGTTCTGTTAGCATCCTACTAGAGAAGAGTTTCACCAGTGGCTGGATTCAAACTTAAGGGATTTTTCCAAGAAAGAAAATCGGAGCCCTAAATTGAGCACAGAGGACTGGTTACAAAAACATATCGCTTCAGATATACACGCGATATTTTTTGCAACCTATGGAAACGAGCTTTACGAATGGTTATCAAATTTGACAGATAGGAACATATTCAAAAAGAAGAGAAACATTGTCTGGACGCCGGAGTTGATTCAGACCGTGCAGAAACTCGACAATTCCATTATGAGAGCAGTGGACTTCTGGCTTGCGAGTGTGCTAGGAGGCTTCGTCAAAGAATTTGCAGTTGACCAGAGAAAAAGCTTCAGCGAGGCTGAGCGGTACTTCTTCAAAGGATATCGTGGTAAGTACCTAAAATCTCTAAACTTGTCCATTAAGATGCTGCTACATGAAAAAGGAGTAATGGACATGATTTCAGATGAATAAGTAAAGATAGTAATGTCACAAGAGTTTGAAAGTGATTTTGATGACATTGGATGAACACGTAGTGGCAAGAAATATAAAGCAGCTTTCGACTCTCCCGTATTTGGAGATAGTTCAGACAATATTAGACAACCGAGTCCTAGTACCACAGAAGAACCAGAGGGGGGTATCCCTTACCAGCCCTATACCCCACAAAAACAGACCGGGACTCAGAGTAATCCCGTAGGTACTCCATCCAGTAGCTCACAGACAGTACCTACTACCGCTACATCACCTTCACCTACACCACCAAATGGTAGTAATCCAGTCAATCAGAACCTACCGCAGAGAAATAGAATGGGAGATGATATGAAGCTACCTACCTTTAAGGGTACAGGAGCAGAGGACCCGGAACAACATTGGTTTCTATGTGAAGCCATGTGGACCATTAAAACAATCAACGACGATAACCTTAAACTTGTACAGTTGGTCACCACGCTCAGAGATCGAGCTTTAACATGGTACATAAAGTATACCACAGTACCCAAGACACTTGCCCAGGTCAAGAACGCCATGATTAAAGAGTTCAAGAAACCTAAGTTTGAGTCTCAGTGCATAACAGAGCTCAAGGATATTAAGCAGCTACCATCATAGTCAGTATGGGACTTTGACAAGAAATTCAAAGCTCTTATAGACCAAGTAAGCTTTGAGTTTGTGCCGGAGCAGCATAAGGAATGGTTTATTACAGCGCTACTACCTCACATCAGATTGCCACTAATGCAGCAGAAAATCCAGAGGCAGGATGACGCGTTGGAGATGGTGATGAAGCTAGAAGCTTCACCCTTAGCTGAAACCAGTGCAGGCATGACAACTCTACAGAACCAGTTGGCCAACCTCACGTTACAGATACATGAACTTAAGAAAGGGAAAGAGGGTATGCAAGACATATGGTGCTTACGATGTAAAGCACAGGGTCATACCAAATACAATTGTCCAGTCTTTGTAGAATATTTAGCATCAGGGGCTCCTAACCCCTTACCACGAACGCAAGGGCCATGGTGTGAAATATGCAAAACACAAGGACATCCACCTCAGCATTTCCCTTTGCTTCAGAAGTATGTACAGACACCTAAGAACCTATACTGTGTCTTCTACAACTCTGTCAGACATAATGAACAGGATTTTCGCGCCTATGATCTCATGTTAGATAGAAAACATGACGTATACAGAGTCCAGTCAGAAACACAAGGTCCAGCAGCAGGACCACAGCCTGATCCGACTTATGGTGGCCGTGGAGGAGGATTCAAAGGATGAGGCTGTGGAGGAGGCTTTGCACGAGGAGAAGGCTTCGGCAGAGGAGAATGTTTTGGCCGTGGTTGCGGACCAATCACTTGTTATAACTGAGGAATTGTAGGACACTATGCAAGGGATTGTCAGAGCCCCACTACCACTTGTAACTACTGCAAATCTTATGATCATACCATAGAGGAGTGTCCTACCTTGATAGCTAAGATCAAATACCCTAAGCCAGCAATACACCAGAACATCCAGCTTATTGCTGCTGAGCAGGCAGAACCAAAACCAAGAGTCAATATTGTGACTCGTAGCGGTGTTTCTACTAGTAGGACATCGCAGGAGACTGAAAATAACACAAGTCAGAAGTGGGTGCGCAGAGCTCCTAGTAAAGAACAGCACTCGACCTATAGAAGAATAAAGAGACATTTCACGAAGCCAAGGCTTCCTTTGATGAACCTACGCAATCAGGATCGTAGGTACCGCCGTCTATGGGCATACTGCAGCAATCTCCTTGTGGCGATAGCCCTGAATAGATACCACATGCTACCACATCGGGGAGATGTGATGAGGATGAATCGACAGCAAGCGTACAATCCTTCCTGCGCAGTTGCTTGAAACTCATGAGAAATGAAAAAGCTATCAGCGAGCTACAGCGCATCATAGATCAATGTCAGCAACCTTCTCTCTTGGGCAGTGCACATCGCGTTGTTCATAATATTACAGGACATACAAGGACCGGAAGGGAGATGAAGCTCATAGTACAGATTGGAGAGTTTGAAATGGATGAAGTCGTCTTAGATCTAGGATCAGAGGTGAATGTTTTGACTAAGCAGACATGGGAACAGATGGGTAGCCCTCAGTTATTCATATTGCTTATCCACCTGATATTAGCTAACCAGCAGCGAGTATCACCATTGGGTCGACTGCCGCAGGTGCCAGTTGACATTAACGGAGTTCACAGTTTTGCGGACTTCGAGGTTATAGAAATCATTGGCGACAGTCGACCGTATCCAACATTATTAAGTATCGATTGGGATATCAGTAGCAGGGCTGTCATTGACCTAAAGAGAACACAAATGACCTTTGAGGATGCGCAAATCCGGGTCATCGCGCCGTTGGATCCTCACCAGGGTCCCAGATACATTGAACCTATCCGAGCAGAGGAGGAGGCACAAAACATGGATAGTCTCTACCAGATGACTGCGAACTAGAATGACTACATTAATCCAACTGCAGAAGGGAACATTAGTTGGCAATGCGACAACTCATGCATATCGGATTTTGATGTTGGTCTAGAGAACTAGAAGAACAGACTTTACGAAGTCTCAGCACATAGATGTGTGTTTATGAGTAAGTCACTGCAATGGATTGGCGCAGAGATCACTGAGATTCCATCATATCATGGTCTGAAAGATATCTAGGACTTCCTTGAGCAGTTTGAGCAACATATTCCTTACGAGCAGAGGATCGCAGCTATGGACCTTGCAATACGAGCCACACCTGCAAGATGGTGGTATGCGCATAAAGAGAATATCGCATCATGGGATGATATTAAAAGATTGATGGCGATCAGATTTTCTGTCGACAAAGAGTACATCCAGCAGAAGTACACAGGAGAAACCGATCCCAGGGCACACATTCAGACATGTGAACAGAACTGGTCAGACATTCTCGAGGATGAATGGGTTCACAGATTCATTCACACATTGGACACAGTTCCAAGGAACTGGTACACAGAGACCGAGTTGCGCAAGGGGATGACCACCTGGTCACTTATGACAGACAGTTTCTTACTCACCTTCGCGTTTGAATCAGAACATCCAAGTGTTGCTCAGGCCCTATACATAATCAAGATCAAGATATTTGAGGACTGTACCATCTCAGTGCAGGCTCAACTTGAGTGGGCCATCCAGTTGCAAGCTGCCCTTAAGTGCTATAATTTCGCAGCAAAGCCAGACAATGAAGATAAGGATGAGGATGAGGACCTTCGAAACACCAACATTCTGGAGTCAGAAGGGATTCACGATGTTGGGGGACCAAAATTAGAGATTCCAGCAATCACTGAGCCCATCAAGATTAAAAAGATCAATATTGGCACAGACGCAGAACCTAAGTTTACCTCTATTGGAGGCTATTGGAACGATGAAACAGTCGGACAGATTACAGATTTGTTACATGACTATCAGGACCTATTTCCCACCAAGTTCACAGAGATGAAGGGAATAGTTGGAGACCCGGGAGTTATGAGGATACCATTGAAGGAGGATGCAAGACCAGTCAAGCAGCGCCCTTATCGATTGAATCCGCGCTACAAAGAAAAATTTAAGGATGAGATGGATAAGATGCTAGCAGCAAGCATCATTGAGCCGGTAGAAGAAAGTGAATGGGTTAGCCCCATGGTCATACAAGAAAAGAAAACAAAAGGAGACATCAGGATCTGTGTCGATCTGCACAAGCTCAACGATGCATTGCTTCACGATCCATTTCCGACACTGTTCACTGATGAGGTATTAGACAACGTGGGAGGACAGGAGGTCTACTCCTTCACTGATGGCTTTTTAGGCTACCATCAAATCAAAATACATCTATAAGATCGATCCAAGACCACCTTTGCAACAGAATGGGGCTCGTTCCAGTATATGGTAATGCCCTTTAGTCTTAAGAATGCACGAGCTATATTTTCTAGAGTAGTAGTTGCTGTATTTAAAGAATACATTCATAAATTCTTAGAAGTATATTTTAATGATTGGACTGTATTTGGACTAATCGACAAGCATATAGGAGACTTAAGATTAATGTTAGATAAATGTAGGCAGTACCAAATTTCTCTAAACTTGAAGAAATGTATATTTTGTGCACCATTTGGTATTTTGTTGGGTCACATTGTTTGCAGACAAGGATTGATGGTAGATCCCGTGAAGATCGCCATCATTGTAAATCTTCCAGCACCCAACTCAGTCAAGCAACTGAGGACAGTACTTGGTCATACCGGGTACTACAGAAAGTTTATCAAGGGCTACGCAAAGATTACAACACCAATGGAGAAATTGCTAAAGAAAGATGTAAAATTCCTATGGAATGAGGAATGTCAGCAGAGTCTAGACACACTCAAGGAGAAGATGGTTACAACACCCATCTTAGTATTTCCAGACTGGACTAAGCCATGTCATGTACATGTGGATGTGTCTGGCATCACATTAGGGGTTGTTTTAACACAACTAGGAGAAGGAGATATTGACCACCCCATCGCATACTCCAGTAGAAAGCTCTCGACAGCAAAAAAGAACTACACCACAACAGAAAGAGAAGGCCTAGATATGGTGTACGCGCTGCAGAAGTTCAGGAACTACCTGTTGGGTGCCTCGTTTAAGAAGTTCACTGACCATTCTATCTTGAAGTATTTGGTCAATAAGCCAGTGTTAGGGGGGAGAATCTGCAGATGGTTACTCCTCTTTCAGGAGTATGATTTTGAAATCATCGTGAAACCAGGCAGACTGAATGCTGGACCTAATCATCTGTTGTGGATAGACTCAGGAGAAGAGCCAAGTAACCTAGATGACAATCCACCAGATGCATCGTTGTTTTCTGTCCAGATCGCAGATGAGTACTATGCCGATATTATTCAATTTCTCACTACAGGAGTAGCACCTGATGAGTTTACTAAGCAGCAAAAGAAGAAGTTGGTTGTTAAAGCAACAGACTTCACCCTCATCGCAGGACACCTATACAAGTTACGTCCGAATGAAGTTCTGCGTAGATGTGTGATGTCGCATGAAAAAGACACTATTATCAGAGAGGCACATTCAGGAACCGCAGGAGGTCATTTCGCAGGAAATTCGACTACGCAGAAAATCCTGGAGGCAGGATTATGGTGGCCTACATTGCATAGGGACACCAAGTACTTTTGCAGATCCTGCGATATCTGCCAAAGGGTAGGAAAACCCTCACGACGTGATGAAATGCCACTGCGACCGCAGGTCACACTACACGCATTTGACAAATGGGCTATAGATTTTGTGGGTCCTATCAACCCACCAGGAAAGCGCACTAGTGCGAGATATATTATCACTGGAACATAGTACCTCACCAGATGGGCAGAGGCCAAAGCAGTAAGAAATTTTGATGCTGCTACAGCTGTACAGTTCCTTTTTGAAAACATCATCAGTAGATTTGGATGCCCAGTAATTTTCATGAGTGATCAAGGCACACATTTCTTGAACAACACTATTGAGGCATTGACAGAAGAATTCTAGATTCAGCACCATAAGAGCACTCCCTACCACCCACAGGATAATGGTACGGTGGAGGCCTTTAATAAGATTTTAGAAAATGCTCTTACTAAGATCTACAATAGCCAAAGGAATGATTGGGACCTCAGAGTTAATGTTGTATTATGGGCATACAGGACCACATGCAAGAAACTTACGGGACACACACCTTTTAGCTTGGTGTATGGACAGGAGGCTGTTATGCCTATAGAGTATATTCTTCCTAGCTTAAGAATCACTCAGATTACAGGGATGACTGATACAAACACAATGGAGGAAAGGCTAGCGAAGCTGCTTGCCTTAGAAGAATACATATTCATTGTCGGATTCCATCAGAAAGTGCAGAAGGCACGAGAAAAAGCTTGGCACGACAAACACATTAAGAGTAAGACTTTCCATATCGGAGATCTAGTGCTCCTCTATGATAGCAAATTCATTAAGTTTCCAGGAAAGTTCAAGACGCATTGGCTAGGGCCATATCAGATACAGCAAGTCACAGAGGGAGGTGTCGTTCAGCTCATCCAGTTGAACAGGGAGCTTCTGCCCACATGGATTAATGGCAATAGGCTTAAGCTCTATAGTGATAGCCACCCTGCCTCTCAGCCCTAGCTTAGCCAGTTTATGGTGGTGCAGATGTCCAGTGTAGTTGAAAGGAGGCATCACACCGGGAACTAGTCTACACCGGCAGGTATTATTCTAAGTATGAGGAATCGCATCAGGTCGGTTCGTATTCAAAAAAAAAGAAGTAGTATTGTTTTATGCAGGTGATGCGGAATCACATCGCGGCAGTGCGATATTTCCCCATGCCACGTACTCAGTTTTGCAACCGACAAAGAGCCAGTCAAGTCAGCATCTGACAGGTATTTAATGAGGTAATGACCGGTATATCCTACCATAGATTTGGCAGCAGTATAATAAATTTTTCCAAATTTGGTAAATCTCTGACGAGACCGGTGCCAGTGCACACATGTCGAGGGAAATTCAATCGGATTTCCTCATTGATTAAGGATCAGATGACGGGTGTGGTCTTGTCCAGGCATTGATGATGACTGATGGGTTCAGTCTAGGTGACCATTGCATCTGGGATTATCGTATTGGGCATAAAAGCAGAAAGTATTCAATTGGGGCGGTTACATTTGCAGAAAAACCAAGAGCTGTAGAGTGCATTGTTAAGATTTCTTTGTCCAGAGCTAAGTTTGTTACAGAGTGCTGTGATTTTCAAAAGTTGCAGCCATTGCACGTCCGTCATTTTGTACTAAGATGGTTCTGTTCGAGGACAAACCTCTAGAAGACATGCCGAGACGCTTCGACCCTGGTGGTCGTAGGCCCGCCATAACGACGGCGCCTAGGGTTGTGAAATTAAGTACAGCACAAGTCAGAAAGACGCTAAGGATGAAGAGTCAAGCGCCAGAAGTAGAAGTTGTCACCAAAGTCTCTGCTAATGAGAAGAAGAAAGCCGAGCCGATCACTGAAGATAAGAAAGCATAGCAGAAGAATGATGAGAAGAAATCTCCCGGTAGGAGGAAAGTAAAAATGAGAAAAAGAAAGCAACAGGAGAGGGTCGTCGACCTATCTGATTAGCTAAGAAAAGCACAAGAGATTGCGGAGGCAATGAAACAAAAATATGACGATCAGAGGCAGCATGTGTACCTGGAGCACCTCAAAGAGAAGAGAAGTGGAAGAAGACAACAAACCAAGCAGTCAGTGGAATTCCAGAATGCAGACAAAGGCTTGTTCTCGAAACGGAATTCATGGTTTGTATCTCTTTCATATACAAGGCTCCAAACTGAATGAAATGTTTGAGAAGGCTGGAAGATACAGATTTTCCTTGTGATAAAAGTTCTAACACATATAAAGAAGAAAGGATATCTTTGGAAAACCTCTCAAACACTAGAAGGCTCTTAAAAGGTTTCAAGACTGAAGAGAGCGAGACCATGACATTGGGTAGGAAGGATAAGAGAGCCCAGCGAACCAAGTTACAGAAACTATAAAGAGCATGTCGAAGTGATGTAGAAGGAAGTCGCAGGACTTAGAGACAGATTGCAGAGGACTTCGCAGGAAGCCAAGGAAAAGCTATGGCAGGAGAAGCCCACTGATAGTGGCTTGGGGACGAGCCACAAGTAAGTGTTAGGGGAATGTTGGAGTAGGGTCCCGCAGTTACAGAAGAAGCTGCTAGTTTTGCGGAGAGATAAGTTTTGGCGGAAAGAAGATAAGACAGAGCTACAATGCCGTAGCACGTTTCCAGCTGCAGAGCAGAGCCGAAAACCATGAATTTTAAGATAGAAAAGTCATGAAAGGAAATGGTACCTAAGCAACCGAGAAGAGAGAGCTCACCCACTGCATTGAAGGCAGCGGAGGAAGACAGGAGGGCTCAGCGACCCTCATAAAGGAGAAGGAGCAACGAGGCTGAAGCATTGAAGGCGAAGGACAGAAAAGATAAGTGGTGCATAGTACCCATGATCAGTGCCGTGAAGCATGGAAGACTGCAGAGAGCTGTGGTGTGAGGGAAAGCGGCTACCTCATGTACAAATATGGCCGACTGTCACTAGTTAGGGTTTGGGTTACTGTTGGGACAGGCCCACAGTGTTGTAATGGCGAGACCTTCGGGCTGCCTATAAAGGGATATATTTTGTATTGTAAAAGGGTTGGTCAGTTAGTTGGTTCATTCAGTTGTTAGTAGTGTTTTGCAGACTATTAGACTGTAGTAAAAGCCTACCTCTAGTTCTGTTATTAGCGGTAGCAATCTTACTGTAACCAGTAGTTGGCTTATAGAGTATGCATGTAACAATCCGCAGGGATCGACAGAGAGGGAATAGTATATTGTAGGAGAGAAATATAGAGAGAAAAGAGATCTAAGAGAGAAGATCTTGAGCTGCATATGCGGTGCAGTAGAACTGTGTTTTACCTTCCCCTGAGCTATAAGAAAAACACAGTTCTGTGGACGTAACTTCCATCTTGGAGGTGAACCACGTTAAAATCAAGGGTTATGTGATTGGAGTATTTGCTATATTTACTTATGCATTTCACAGTCATTTCATGGACTTTGTTTACAGTTTAATGAATGAATGTGTTAATCAGTTCACAACAATATAGAAGGATAAACATAAGTCAAAGTATTTGGCAGGTTGTATATGGTTCATTTATGCTTTGCATGAAACAGTCACTATTGCAGTATCGAATAGCCTTGTATGTTAAGTCTTACACGTTGACATGAGCAACACTAAGTGCGCTAAACCGCGGAGGTAGGATATCACAGAGAGGTGATACCGCAACGGCAGAGGAGCTGCGGTGCGCGATACCACTGGTTGAGGACTTAGCGTTGGGCAGGAGCTGCATGTTGCATGGGGCAAGGCGATGTGATAAGGGCGGAGATATCGTGAGTTAGAGAAAGTGCATGACATAGAGAAGGACCGCACGATGGTATAAAGGAATATCCCGCGGCTAGAAGATCTACGAGATGAGGAGATCGCGCGACGCATAGAGAAAGAGACCCCGCAGCTAGAAGAGCTACGATTCGCAAGTAGGATCACCACAGAACCTGGTCCAAGACACTCGAGTCCTTGGCCAAGCCATTAGAGTCACTTTGGGTGAGACTTCAGGCCGCTTTGCAGTCTGTCGCCGAAAAGGCCAGTGAGCTAGGGGTGTTGTTGGTTGATTATAGTAAACCCGGGTCTACCCATAGAAGCCAACAGTGATATGGTCTATTATTAGGCACTCCTTGCGATGTTGATAGCTTAAAAATCAACTAGCCTTGTATTCCGTATTTTGTGATTTTTTTTATTGAATACACACTACATTAACATTTTTTACTAATAATCTCCATCTTCAATGTAAAGATATTTGCATTGTATCTATGTAAGATAAACTTTTTGTCTTCTTGTAAATTCTCTCAGATGTTTCTTCCTATACTTGACTACATTGGAAACCTTCATCACCAACCCTCATACTAATTAAGTCAGCAACCCACTCCTCATCCTCACTGTCACGTCCCCATGCCTCCGATCGGCAAGGAAGAAGCGACTCAATCATTGACCACCCGGGCTAACCACCCATGAACATGAAAATTCACAAAAATTGCATAAACAGAATGCTTAACAAATTTGAACTAAAATATGCACACAGGATTATTCATCATGCACAGATGCAATTTAATCCTCATCCACAGCGGAAACCAACAGCATTCATACATGCATGTATTCAACATGTTCATTTCATTTTAATTAACAGTAAATATAGAATTGCAGAGGTAAAATACTCAAGATGACTTATCTTATGAAAGCTCTGTTCTGCACCCAGCTATGTCGCTGCAATGTTCCACCCAACCATAGGCCAGCGTGCTCCTTAATCTCTTAGCAGCGCTGCCACCCCCGAGCTGGGCATGATTCTCCAAGGAATAAGGGAACTAGCAGGCTTACACATAGCCAAGGATATACAAAACACAGCCAAGCCAACGCAGTTGGGTTTATCAGGCTATTAAGGGGCTGGGGAAGGAAAATTGCTAAGCTGGTGAGCTCATTACAAAGCCAAGAACACCTACACTAGAACTAGCCTGACCTCTAAGACACCCATCCACACCCAACACAAGGAATCAATCCCTTCTCTGCTACATAGTCCCTTAGGCCCTGCATTCCCTTCTAGTGCTATTTAGGGGTGATGGAGAAGAAGGCCAGCCCTCTAGCTCTGTCTGTGTGGTTTCCAGCCACCAAGTTTATCAAGCAAATCTAAGCCAACATCCCTAATCCTCTCATAGTCCGAACACCAACCATTGCACTCCGGCAATTAATTCAGCTATCACAGCTTAAACCAGGGAAAAATAAATTCTGATTCATCCTTGGCCCTATCGTGGCCAAAATGACTCTTCAAACGAAATTACAACAGCCCCAAAGATGTAAGAAATACCACGGCAACACAGCCAACAACGTGGGAAAATAACAGCGCTGAAATGTATTAGGGAGTACAGCTTACAGCAAACGTGGGGAAATACAGCTCGTCCTGGGCAACAGAACCACTGAGAAAACACATAAGGACCACACAGAGAAAGAGAGAAATACCAAATTTTGACAGCCCCAGCATCCACGATTTCGCAGAGAAAGAAGGACGTGGTAAAATTCAGAAATTCCTGTGCATGAGAGGAACAATCAGACCCCGTGAGGAACTAACAGCTCTTCCTGGGTGCGTGGGGTGAACAACAACAGCTGAGAGGACGCGAAATTTGACGTGCATGAGTAACAGCAACAATTCCCTGTGTGAAGATGAGCAACAATGGCAAGGATGCAAATTTGGAGAGCGTGGGTGTTCAGCACAGGTGTGGGGTAAAAAAGAATGTCTGCGTGAAGGATTGATGGTCATTTTCCCCCTTCCAATGTGAAGTCAAACGTGGATGGAGTGTGCATGGGGGAAAGGACTGATAGTCCTGCCACCCCACTCCCAAAACAATTAACTGCCATAACTTCCCTCAGCTACCAGCAGAAATTATTAAAGAAGGTGGTTGGAACAAGACAAGGGAAAAAGACACATGGGTAATTTGCCTTATTAGCCAAAGTTGACAATTCCCCCCCCCGACATCCTTATCCTTGTGAAAATCATGCCCCTTTCGATTTAGTTGCTGAGGCCATAGCTGGTTGTGTTTATTTTTAATTATAGATGCATATTTACATGAAGATAACTCAAAATGTATGCCGCATGCTCCGATATACCATCGATGACAATTCAAATCCAAACATAACATAACCGATCAATGGTGGGGCCTTGGCCTTTAGCTCCACACCATGATCATTTACAATTTATACATCATATACATCTAATGTAGCAGGGTCAAAACCGGGACATTACACTCACTGTCCATGACATACATGACATACACAATTGCAAAGGCCATTTCAAATTCACTCTCCAAATTTTTAATTTTTACCTTAGACAACATATTATAAATTTGTTTGTTACTAAATTTCTATTTATTTGAATTCTTGAGATCTCTTTACGTTTCCTCATATCATATGTTTTTCACATATTCCTTTTAGATTGCACTTTAAAATTTTCCTCAATAACCTTGCAATTATTTTATTTTTCCTGAAAAATAACAAAGAAAATTGTAAATTGCAACATTTGTATGGCACCAAATATGTTGTCTGAACTCTATCTATTTGTTATTTTTTTTCAATTTATTTTGGAGTGAAATCCACCTCTACAAACATTTTCATACATTACCACATGACATTGGATGCACAAACTTGGAAATAGTATCATCTTTGGATTCTTTCTGTTACAACTACACTTCCTGGCACATTGAACGCCACCCTACACCCCCCTAGATATTGAATCTGAAACTTCTCCCCCTCATGAATCTCATGGGCCCTCCCCCATGGACATGGTCGAATGGGAGATCCTCTCTCACCTACACCCTGGAAACAACATCCAAGTTTATGAAGTTGACATGCTTGGTCATCGTGACTTTGACAACAAACACAATTGGTCCCATACACATCCCTTTACACTTGCAAGATTCAAACATCTCATTCATTGATGTGAACTGTTCCTCAAATCAAGCACACCTTTTCACCCATGTTCAACATCCACTTATCCTAGCTACTTATCTCCAACTCAACACACTGCTTTCGATCTTGTTATGTCCCACTACAGAGAACACACAAACCCCAACCCCTTGAAACTAGTCATCCAAACCACTGCACGCCTAGGAAAATATTATTTGATTGGTTGTTTGCAATATGCACTTCATTCAGCATATGGGAATACTTCATCCCCCCTTGTCCTACTTTCTCCAACTAGTGTCATGACCTTTAACATAAATGCACTTACAATACATTATGGCCTTTTGCATCCCAATAACCACACTTCAACCTCTTGAGGTCCAAACCCTTGCTAACCTCCAAGAACATATTCACCCTATATGTTACATCCTTATTGATGTAATGAGATTCATCGAACCAAAATTTTTAACTAGAATTTATGATCATCTTCGTGAAGCACACATGTCCTGTCGAACCTATCCTTTTGGCGGTTTCTCTCTAATCCTCGTTGGTGACCTCAGCCAACTTTCCCTGTCAAATATATCACTATGTATGTAGGCTCATCACATGGAAACATCCTTTGGTGTAGCCTCAACACATTTGTAACACTCTCCATAATTTCCTATGAACAAGGCGATAACCCTACTCAAGTTGCATTCTGAATCCTCCTTCTCAACCTCCGAAATGTAACACCAACTCTTGCCGACTGACACCTTCTCATGTCAAGGACATATTCTTCTCTTTCACAACATGAGAACCAAACGTTTGAACATTTTGTGACTCACGTGTTCTCAACTAACACTTATGTTACCTTCCATAACAAACAAATGCTTAAACGCCTAAATTCCCCAATTGCACGTTGTTTAGTAGAAACAAGGAAGAAACCATCAATGTTAGAAACGTAACATAAACAACTATCTCTGACCATTCTACTTTCCATTGGCCAACACGTAATGCTTACCAAAAACCTTTGGGTCGAGGCAGGCCTTGTTAATTTAGCTCTTAGCCAAGTTGATGCAATCCTCTACAAAACTACTACTACTTGACCCAACCTTCCTTTGTTTTTTGTTGTTAGTTTTATCCACTACAAGGGCCCACCATGGGATAATTCCAATCCAAATTATGTGCCAATTCTACCTATAATAAGGGGATCTCGTAGGAAACTTCCACTTCATATGGCTTGGGGTTTAACAATCCACAAAGCACAAGGCATGACCTTACAAAAGGAAACAATTCACATTGGCAACATTGATCGCCAAGGCCTTACATTTACTAGTGTTTCCAGAGTCAGGCATCTTGTTTTCCTATGCTTAACTCAAGAATTATCTTTTGCTCAATATGCATGAATGCAAGATAGCGCTTGTGTCCAATACAAAAAGAAAGAGGAAAGTTTAATTGCATCTAAATCTATTGCAGTGTAGGTCCATTAACAAACCCAATTTATTTTACTTATATATGTTTATAAAGATGCATTGAATATCCTTATCTCCCATATACATGCAACATAACACATGTGCATTCTTGTGTTTCATATATAGTTTTTTTCCCACTATCATTGTTTAAATACAAAATCAAGTTGCCATTTCTTATCACCCCCCCAAAAAGACTCTTGAATTCATGGATCTCTTTCACTTTCTATCTCCCTTTGTTTGTGTGTGCACCAAATGTCACTTACCTTGGTCTTGATTATCGCCTTATACCATACAATTTTCATAACATCACTCTCTTACATGTACAATATAAAAAACATGTCTCATAAAACCTATACCCTTTCAAGTGTTGTGCATGAAGAACTAAACACATTGCCTTGAAAAAAAATATGGAATCAATTTGGAATTTTGTGGTTTAAGTTCCTCAAAAAACAAGAAACATCACCTAAATTATGGTTCTCAATGTTGGTACTCTTCAACGTGCATGCAAGTTTCCTATCACAATTATAAATTTTATGGTCTGAATACTAGTGAAGAAGCCAATTAGAGACATCCATGGATAGTGTGAAACCTTTGGATATGCTAGGTCCTAGGAATCAAACCTGGGGCTTAACCTCACCATGCACTCTTACCACTTACCTCCATACCCTCTTAATGATGGACACATTCAGAAAGTGTATTTTTTTTTATCAAATATTCATTTGTGCAAGTGTGTTATTCTTTATCAGAGAACAAAAACCCTTATGCAACACTCTCATAGTTCTGTATATTCTTATACCATAATTCCAATGGTTCAAGGCCTAGCAAAAACCATTGACGCTTTGGCCTCCTTTCACATATCTAGAGAAATCCTCTTTGTGATCATAATCTGGAATTAATCATAGAGTCGAGACTCTTTCCAACCTATCCTAGCACCACTTCTTCAAATTTTGATATGTAGGTATATGGAACACCTTCTATGGAACATATAATATCAAAATATAACTTTTTTGAACAATTTTCTTTAGTGATGGCCCATGGGGACATTTATAGGTGATGAAAATTCCCTCAGCTTGATCCACATATTGATGATTGGACACTATCCTTGAATTCTATCCTAGGATATATTGTTGATCTAAAGCGCAATGTTTCCATTGGACCAATATGTGCATTCGGGGTTAATATAGTCATGCCTTACGAAAAACAAACGTTGCAAACACAGAATATAGTATCTTTGACATATGATACCAAAATTTATTGTATGGAAGTTCCATGAAAGGAAATTCAACATGAACTAGAAAATGACAACCCACTTAACAACATCAACATATCTTTAACCCTCCTTCTGATTACCTGATTACAAAAATGATCATCAACATATCTACGTAAATATTTATAAGGAAACTAGGATATTTATTTGTCCTAGAACTTGTTATTGATGTAACACACATTGTCAGCATTGGACCAAGACTTGTGTGCATGGTTACTATACTACCTTGTGAAATTTCATCCCTTGCAAACACATAAGTATAGTATCTTTTGCACATGCTACCAAATTTTTTTTACCGAAGTTTTTGCAAATTAGAAATTAACATAAACAAAAAAAATGACAAACCACTTAACAACATCAACATATCATTTACCCTGATTTTTTAATGACCCGAGTACAAAAGTGATAATCAACATATCTAAACAAATTTGCTTAACCATTTCATAGTGTTGGAAGCCTTCAAATATTTTCTAGGGTATACAATGACTAGCATATGCACAATGTGACATAAATAATACATAACGCGGGATTTTACACCATAAGAAGAATCCTAAATCACAGAATGTTCCAATGAATAATAAGGTGACCGAGGGTCAACTTGATGGGATGATATTTTCCATTAATCATTATCATATAGGAAACAACTATTTTTAAAACTTATTGATGGTTAACGAATTTAGTGAATTTAATATGCATATTGTGAACTGGTGTATTTTCAAATATTTTCCAACAAAATTGTTGAACCCTGTCGTCTATGGTTTGAACATGTTACTACTAGTGTTTTGTTCTTTTTTTTCTTTAAATAAAGAACACTTTCTTGAACATTTTAACCCATTTTTTTCATATAAAATATAGGAAAACACATAGATGGTTCAACCATTGTCTTACATGTTCAATCAACAACACACACAAAAATCAAACAACTTCCATTTCACACATTTTCCTTTACGTTTATTTCATTTATATGCTTTTAATATGTAAATATCATAATGTTTCACTGTGTTTGTTTCACTTATATCCCTAACACAACAAAGATGGATATCAAATATCTCAACGTCCTTGCCGATATTTGTAACCAGATCAAGGAACAACAAGCATCACTTCAACAAATACAATCACAATTCCAATCAATTTCCACCCTCCCATTGAATTAAATCCACCCGATTATCACACTTCTATCAGAACTAAAATCCTTCCTTCCATGCATGATCCATATGCATGAAAAGGAAACTATGTGCATGGCCTGTCAATACTTGATCATTTGGAAACCACATCTTGCTTCACAAATAAACTGCAAATGGTGTTGTTGTTGTCATCCCTCCACCTACATATATGATTAACTACTTGTACTTTCGTGCATTTTCCTTTTTCCTCTGCTTACACCCACTTTTTCCATACATATGTTTCATGCACTTCTTTGTGGAACACATCCCTCTCGATATAGACATTGTACAAATTAAATGCGTCTACTTCTGTCCAGTGTCTTCTTCACATATTCCATTGCTAACAATTATTTTAACCCTACTTATACTAAACATTTCTATATTTAATCATCATTTAAGTTCGTTTTGGCACCTGCATTTGTAGGTACATTACAAGGTTGGGTTGATGTCAGATACTTTGTATCTTACTACAAATATTATTTTCGGATATCTTTCTATTCAACTCATATCAAGGAGAAAGTATCGATTAGTGTGCCACTACAATGATTTTAGCTTCCAAGTATGAGGAAATTTGGGCTTTAAAGGTGGGTTTTTATTAATGATTAAAAAACATATGCTCTACATTTTGATTCATGCTCCATAGTCTTACTCATACTTTGTTTCCTTCAAATTTGGTGATGTTTCCTCCTTTCACACACCTGGGTTACGTGGCAGAAATCTTCAAGCCACTCGGTGTGTCCCTGGGGGCAAGTCTCGAGTCAAGGCTGTCACCTTGTTCTTGACTCCTTCGTTTAGGCTCAACTCCTAACGAAGCCAAGGGGGGTAGACCCTATCAAGTTACTAAGGATAATTACTTAGTGTCATGGTGTTATATTGATTAAGTTGTTTTTTTGAAATTAACCAGTGGAAACAAAAGATAACAAGATGCAAGATTTAAAGCATATAAGCACAATAATGACACTCAATATATATATAATCAAAAGAAATAAATCACCAGTTCCTTAAATGGAATCACTAGAAAAAATAATGTGCTTGCATGCACTTGAAATAATGTTTTGCAAATGTCTCTTGTTAGATTTTAAATTAATGTGGAATGTGAATGAATTTAATTAGGCGAAAAGGGGACTCCAAATATACCTGAGGGGTACTTGGAGTATGTCCAAAAGTGAACTTTCACGGCTACCCACAAGGTGTTTGTGGGCTGGAACGGAGTCTCAGAGACTATTGTTCATAACACACCCATCAGGGTGTGACAGAGATCAGTTCCTCGAGGTCACTTTCTTGTTGTTCCCACTCCTTTGGGTATTTTGCCACCGCTTATAGTTTGTTCGAGGAGTTGGATTTTAGCCTGATGGTTTGTCAATTTGGGAGGTGAAGACTAATTAATCTAGTCACTTAAGTTATTTTGATGCAGCTTGACTGATAGGACGAACCGCATCCAAGTGTAGAGCATACACACTGGAGTCTTTGTTATTTTTAGTAAATTTTAAAAGAGGTGTTCTTATTAAAAAGAAAACCCTCCAGGAACCTCTTTTGGTCCAAGTGGACC